>ML859823.1:0-15553 GCA_009831015.1 Picea engelmannii
TTCATTTTTTTTTGGAAGTCATGTTTGAGTTTTTATGAGGAGTACTGATATTATTTATTGTAGAACCCTTTGACATGTGAGAAAATAAAAAAAATACTCCTATGTTTTCTCTTTATCACAAAGTTTGAATCATTAAAAATAGATCTTCCAATCAGAAGTTATGCCAATTGTAAGTTACATACCTTTCAAAACCTAATTTTGAGTTTGGATCCATTGATACATATATCTATCTATCTATCTATCTATATATATAAACTTTGAAACCTTATGAGTCTGAAATTTCAACATATAGTAATCTGGTATGGATTCTTAAACTCCTGAAAAATTACACAGTCTGAACCTTTATTGATAAAAATTTATAGCAAAAATACCTAAATGTCTTGTTTAAGACCAATTTCAGGATTAGTAAACAACCCAAACTTACATGAGATATATATCACAAATTATAATGATTCAATATCTAAATTTTTTTTATACATATAATTTTCTATGGTGCCTTAGGATTCTGAAAATTGTAGGGTCTGAAACTTCACAGAAACAAAGTTACAATGAAAATTCCAAGATGGATCTTTTAAAATTGATTTCAGGATTAGTCCCAAGCATTGTCTTCCATGTCCTATTTCTCCAAAATTATAGAGAAAAAAAAATTGAAATTGTTACCACCTATACTATGGCATTTCACCTTAGCCTCCACAAAATGCATTGTCTAAAACTTCCTATAAGAATAGTTATAACAAAAATTATAAGGTGACTCGTTTAAAATTGATTTTAGGATGACTCTCAAACCCTATATTCCATAGGATATATCTATGAAATTGTAAGGAACCAAAACTTCAATTTTTTACCACTTATACTTTGATATGTCACCTCAATCTCCTCAAAATTTCATGGTCTATAACATCCCCAAAAAAATATATAGAGAAAATTACAATGTGTCTCAATTGGAGGAGCGAAACCCTAGGATCGTGAGATCTGATACCAAATGTTATGATTCAACGCCTTGAGAATGATAAAAAATCAATGAATAATAATCCATTTCGAGGGGAAAACCTCCTTTTGCAATATATTCAATGTACAAGATCATATGTGGTGATCCTAAGACTAGGTTTCCTTGGTGTGTTTGTGTGTGTGTGTGTACAATTAAAATGAAAGAGGGTAATGAAGGGTTCTATCCTACAAACAAATATAACACTAGAAATGTAATAATTCAATATTTAGGGCCTACTAAGGGATTTGATACATAACATGGGGATTTTTCTAGGGATTAAAGAGGAATGTGTCTAAGGAATCCTAATTTTCTATAGAGAATTCATGTTATTCATAAATTGAGATGGAAAATGACCTGTAACCTAATTAAAAAATATTTTTCAATATGCATAACTCTAAAAACAATTGTTGCATCCAAATTTTTGCAAAATCAAAGAAATCAAATTGGGTTCCTATATGAAGACTTGAGATATGGTGTATGAACAAAGATATTACAGTCATGAGGATGAGATAACAGGTCTACATATCATCCTGAGAAATGAAAATATCAAGTCCAATGGGAATAGAATCAAAGTAGAGCCCGTGGACCTGGTTGAAACTATGAGAAGATTACAAAAGGAAGTGCATAGCTATAGATAAGACACTGAAAGAATGTTGATAGCTTAGGAAGAGCTACTACCGAGTCTGAATATGTTTCAAAAACAAGTCAATAATTATTCTAACACAAAGAAAGCAGCGAGTGCAAGAAAAGTAGAAGCATGTATGTGGTGGGATAAGCTAAAGTAGTTTAAGCACATTGATGAAGACAATCTCATGGAGGAAGTGTAAAACATATTTCCAGCAGAAATACTTGTCAACACAATAGTATGACAAGAAGATGCAAGAGTCCTTTGCACTAAATCTTGAAATCATGGCCATGGATGAGTATGAGAGGAATTTCTTCGAAATTATGAGGTATGTGGACTTCATCAAGGATGAGAAGGTAGAAATTCATAGGTTGTTAAGAGGAATTTCATCCTTCTATAGGATAAAATTCTGTTTGATGAGCCCAAGAATTTGGAAGAATCCATAAGAACAACTAAGTATTTGTATGAGAAGAACAAAGGAAGGTCATATTTCCAAAATCCTTGGGATGATAATACGAAAGGAAATATGGATCAGAGGAAGAAAGGATTCAAGATACCTTTCATCAGGAACAAATATCAGTCATATGAACAAAGGAAGCTAACTCAAGGTGAATAGAAAATGATAGAATCCTTGGGAAAAATGGAAAAGAAAACATCCCATAAATTGTTTTGGGATGTGAAGGAGACCACATGTATACAGTTTATCCTCACTGGGGAGATAATATGAATATTATGCATAAAATCAATAAGGAGGATATAGTGGAGGAAATGAGAAGAAGCATGCCAAGGATTTATGCATCCTTGGACAATAGACAAGTAGACTATCAATCCCACATGATTGAGGTAGAAGGTAAGAATGGTAATCATCCCATAACTATTTTGATTGATTCTGGATCTATTCATAGATATAGATCGAAATTTGGTTCAAAATAATTGAAAAAATGTAAGCATGAAAAGTCTTGGTTAGTTCAGATAGCTACTGGAACCAAGAGAAGAATCAATGAGCTTGTTAAATATTACCCAATAAACATGAATGGAGTCAACACTAAGGCATATTTGAACATCATACAACTTGGGTCCTATGCATGCTTGATTGGTATGGGTTGGCTAGAAAAGTATCGTGTTGTCTTAGATTGTTACAACAAGGATTTCACATGCCTTTATGAGAAAGGGAATTCAAGGATGGTTCAAGGTATTCCAAGGCCTATATCCATTAGAGAGATTTCAAAATTGTAGTTGAAAAGAAGTTTTAGAAAATGGTGTTGAATATATGCATCCATATGGAAGATACAACAAAGGACAAGGATCCAAGTCTTTAATATTATATATTCTTAAAGAAATATAAATATATTTTGGGGGAATTTCTAGGATTTCCACCAAATAGATACATTGATTTATCCATTGAATTAATTCATGGAGCTTCCCCAATGTCCAAAACTCCCTACAAAATGAGCACACCAGAAATAAAGGAACTGCAAATGTAACTAGAAGAGTTGTTGAAGAAGGTTTACATAAGCCCAAGTGTTTCTCATTGGGGTGCCCGGTTCCTTTTTGTAAAGAAAAAACATGGCACTCTAAGGTTTTATATTGACTTCAAATAATTGAAGAAGGTTGCAGTCAAGAACAAGTGTCCTTTTCCAATTATCGATGACCTTTTGTTAGGATATTTAGACACTTAGTAGTTAGTTAAGTTCTACTTGGTATAATGTGTCATTAGGTAAAAGTGTGTTTCTTTAGTATGTATTAGTATGCATATGTAGTTAATAAATTCAATGGTTATGATATGTTCTTGACATAGAGTGATTAGACAGTTCATATTCTCCTCGATCTTAATGACTACATTGATCTGTGGATTAACACCCGATTGGTCCATGATCTCTATTTAAAGAGCATGGAGGGTCATTTTCTAATGATTGATTGTGAGAAACTCTCTTGTAAAATCTCTCTATAGTATTTTTCTTTTGCATTGATAAACTGCTCCATGTGGCCGCATTGGCTAGGGTCATGGATGTTTCCCCATAGGGGTTTTACGACGTCAAAACAATAGTGTGCTACTGTTTGATCTAGTTGTGTGAGTGGTTACTGAAGGTGTTTTTCCTCTATTGGAATACTTGTGTTGTCGAACATGGTATCAGAGCCTATTTTAAGACTCGCTCCCATTGTAGATCGAGATTGTGAAGCCGAGTTGCCTCATCTCCGTTTT
This sequence comes from Picea engelmannii, assembly GCA_009831015.1. Classification (NCBI taxonomy): domain Eukaryota; kingdom Viridiplantae; phylum Streptophyta; class Pinopsida; order Pinales; family Pinaceae; genus Picea; species Picea engelmannii. The sequence goes on from ML859823.1 coordinate 3,817, forward strand.
CTTCCATTTCCATACAATTCTGGGCTAAGAGGATTTTCCCATTATGTACGAAGTGATAATTTCAGTCAAGAAATTTTTCATTTCACTCAAAAAGGTTTTCGTTTGTCCAATATATGACCATTTCAGTCAGATCTGGAGGTATAAAGCCTAAATATGCCCTTTTTAAATTTTTGCAGAGTATTATTTTGGTTTTGATTTTAGTTTATACTGTTTATTTATTTATTTCAGGTTTTTACTCTTTTAATCTATGTATACTCTTTGACCCACACCCTGTGCGATCTCAGAAAATAAGAAAAAGATAGCAAAATTTGCATTTTTCGGGTAAGATAACCGAGATGTAACCCTTGTTGTCATCGAGAAGCGATTTTTTTTCTTGTGTGAAAAACGTTTTTTATGAGCCTACTCTCCAAGGTCATCTTGAACAACAACAACAACAACAACAATCCTTCTGTTAAAAAATACAATATGTTTTGCTAGCTCACTTGGTTAAAAGTTTCCTTATTAAGTAATAGGTCTTGAGTTCAATCTCTCTTTTGGTTATTTCTTTTTGAAAAAGTTCATGCTCCCTTGTCAAGTATGTTTCACTCCAAGTATAAAAGGGAATCACTATAAGTAGCTTCACTATTTTATTTTAGATTTATTTATTTTGCATGAAACCTTCTTTTATAAAGTAACTTCATTGTAAAAGTGATCCCCACTTCTTTTTATGAAAGTGGAAAGAAACTTATTTGTAAAAATGATGTTATTTGGAGGGGTATCACCACCACGTGGTTCTTTGGTTACCATTTATGTATTTTTTTAAAAGGGCATAAATTTCACATATGAAGTCCATTTTCAACATTTTTTTTTAAACTGCCAATTTTTTCGAGATCTTTGCATCGAAATCATCAGTTTCAATTTTTAAATTCATATTATTTTCATATTTAATATGGATTTTTCCAGTGATCGTTTTCTTACCAACACCAACTACTTCCAATGGAAATCCCATATGGAGAATTTATTAAGAAGTAAAGGCTTGTACCAGATTACCTTGGGAAAGGAAAAATAACCCCCTGATGATGTTAAGAAATTAAAATGGGATAATAAGAGTGACGAATCACATGGACTGATCGAAATTTCCATCTCTCCTGATTTAAGGTTCCACCTTCAAGAAATTGATGACCCCGATGAAGCTTGGGAAAAAATTGAATCTATGTTTGGTAAACACAATATTATTCGAGCACATCAGTTAGAAAATCAAATACTGACTTTAAGTCCAATTGATTTTTCTTGCGTTGAAGACTATCTATCTAAGTTTAAAACACTCATAATTTTATGTGAAGAATGTTAGATAAAGATGGAGGAAGAGCGTTGCATCTAAATTATTATTTCTAAGCTAGGTAGTGCATATTCTGTGTTTGTATCTACCTTTTACACCATTAGAGAGGATCTAGGGAAAGATTATCAAAAGTCCACTCTTGAGTCCTTTTGTGTTGCTTTGATTAGAAAGAAAGATAAGAATGTACAACTTGGAGTGATCAACATTGTAGGTGCCTCCAACAAAGCCTTAGTAGCTCAGTAGAAAGATAAGCCCAAGAATCCCAAGAAGAAAAATACACACCACAACAACAATAAAAACAAGGGTCCCAAACCCACTCATAAAACTTCAACTCCTAATAGTGACAAAGGAGAAAAATATAAAAATAAGAAGACTGACAAACATTGCAACTTTTGTGGGAAATATGGTCATGATGAGTCTAAAGTTTTTAATAAGATGGTAGCTTTAGAAGCATTGATGAAGAATAAAAACATAAGTATTGATTCTACTACTTCTTCTTCTTCTCATGGACATGCACTTTCTGCTTCTAGTTTCTCCTTCAATGCAACTTCTACTTCTTCTTCTGATGAGTGGCTTATTGATTATAGAGCATATTATCATATGGATAAGGATAAAACCATATTTTTTGCTCTAAATGAATGTAACACCAAGAAAATATTTTTTGCTGATGATAGATCTCTTAGTGTTGTAGGATCCAGAACAATTCAAGTAGATAATGGTCATTTCAATGATGTATTATTTGTTCCAAGTCTTTCTTGTAATCTTCTATCAGTATATCAAATCACTCATTCATGTGAAGGTAAAACCGTAGAGTTTTCACCTCACCAAGTTGTAATCAAGGATCTAAAATATCTTAAGCATGTTCTTACAACTGGAATTGTTGATGATATTACCAGGTTGTACAAGTTTGGAAACTTTGGGTCATCATATTTTCCATCACTTTTTGTTGATCATAGTGATGACTTGAGAAAAATTTGACATGAGTATTTTGGTCATCTAAAATATCACTCATTGCAAAAACTATGTAATCAATAGATGGTGGCTAGTCTTCCTCTTGTTTCATGTATAGATGGTGTTTGTGCCAATTGTGTTCTAGACAAACATCACTTTTTTTACAAACGTTCCTCTTGGCATGCCTTGGTACCTTTGCATCTTGTTTACGGTGACTTGTGTGGTCCACTTTATTCTCCTTCTCTTTCTGGGTGAAAGTATTTCCTAAATTTCATTGATGACTTTTATAGACATACTTGGGTTTACTTCTTAAAACCTAAGAGTGAAGTTTTTGACAAGTTTTTGGCCCACAAGGCCCTTGTATAAAATAAATATAAACATCACATTCAAAGGTTAATAACATATAATGGAAATATGTTAACAATAATTTTACAAGTTACTGCACTACATAGGGCATCCAAATGCAACACACTGTTCCATATACACCACAACAAAATGATGTTGTTGAGATAAAAAACCGCACATTAAAAGAAATGGCTAATTGTATGATCCAATCTAAGGGATTAAGTCTTAAGTATTGGGAGGAAGCCATCAACTGTGCAAATTACATAGTAAATCACACTCCCACAAAGGCTATTAAAAGTATAGTTCATCAGAAAAATATTGGACTAAAATTAAACCAGATTTAAGTCACTTTTGTGTATTTGGAAGTATAGCATGGGCTCACATTCTTGATGAGAAAAGGAAATCATTGCAACCTAAAAGTGAGAAGTGTATATTTGTTGGTTATTCTAAAGATGTAAAGGGCTATATATTTCTTCAACCACATTGTAATGAAATTATTATTAGAAGAGATGTTAAATTTGATGAAAATCTCTTGGCCTGCAAGCCTAATTTGACGATTGTGGATTATTCGGCTTGCGAGCCATCTTCGATGTTTGTGAATTATTTTTTTCCTATTATGCTTTATTCCTTAGATGATGAAAATGAGGTTGAAAATCCACTCCGAATACTCACCTTCCTCCTGATGAGTCCTTCGAGCTTGAACTAGCACCAACTCCACCACTTCTGAGATGGGTCCATTCAACATGAGAAGCAGTTTGTGATCTTGTCGATGATGCTTCAGATCAGTGTTGGACATGTTCATAGTTCCAGTGAGCCTCTTCTCTTTTGGCTCAAGTTTCAAAGAATCATGATTCAAATAAATTTTCATAAGCTTTAGGTGATCCAGGTGGATAGTTGTGGCCACCTACCTTTTCCAACTGACTCAAAACAATTTTCTGGCAATTTTGGAAATTTACTATTTTTAGTAGTTTTTAACTTATGGGGCTAGTTTGAGGTCTTAAATGACGGTTTTTTCATGATTGGGAACCTAAAATAAAGTTGAGGAATACGATTGGTCCCCCTAAATTAATCTCCTTTTCAATACCTTTCCAACTAGCTATTGTGCACCCTAAACAAAGATCGTATGCAAAATTTACGACCCCGAGAAGTTAATGTACTAACTTACCCCAACGGGGCCCACATGAATTTTGGTTCTTCATTGTACTCATATTATTGAGAATGAGAGTAGTTTTCACATATCTTCTTATAGATAAGCTACCACCATTCTAGAAAGCTTGTTTTCAGATTTCATTTTACAGTTTTCAACATATTTATTATTTAATAGAAGTCAATTTTTACTGTATATTTGTTATTGTTCAATGTGTCTCTGTGTTAAAATTATAAATATGTGGTTTCATTTCCTTCCTCTCATAAAAACAGATCAGTGGCATTAGAGTGGTATTCTCCTTGTCATTTTTTAATGCATGTCCTCGACGCGGTTAGGGTATAGAGAGTTGGGTCTCGAGCTTGTTTCTATTGAGGAAAAATACTCTCGCATGCCCAAGAAACCACCCATGGTAGGAGAAAATAAATAGGATGGGACTTGATATCATTTCAAAATGTTGATCGAGGAATCCCTTGAGCCACAGGGGAACGAGATGATGACAACTTCATGTAAATCCTTTGACGAATGCCAAAAAGCGATGCATCCACCTCAAGCGGAAGTGCCACCCCCTTCAAGGTACAGATAAATTTTGATATTCCTATATTTGAAGGTCAAATAGATGCATATGTCATAGATAAATGGTTAAACATTCTAGAAGGGTATTTTTCTATCCACAACTTTTTCGATAGAGAAAAGATTATATTTGCGCTCCTCAAGGCCATCCCCCATGTCAAATATTGGTGGGAGACTTTCTATGAGAGAAATGAAACAGAAGGATCCACATTATTTACAGTTGCACCCACTTGGGATTCCTTCAGGGATGATATTAATGAAAAATACTACCCTGTTGGAAGTTATGATGATTTGTATACAAGATGGACCACACTGCAGCACAAAAGAGACCAAACAATCCTAGAGTTCACCAATGTCTTCCATAACTTGGGAACCAAGATGGGTATCAAATGTTCTGATTGAAATCTAGTGCTTAAGTACTATGATGATCTGCATAGATACATCTATACATAAATGGAGTTTTTGACATCTCGTCCTTGGGTGTGGCTTATCGATATGTCATCAAAATTTAGCAGAAGCTTAAACAAAAGACGTGACATTTTGGGTCTAGAAACCCCTCACAGAAGAATTAGGGAAAGGGAAGACCTAACCTGTAAAACAAAGGATAGAGAAAATATGGGAAACCTCATGAAAATCAGTCTAAGCCTCAAGAAAAGAAGGACAATGGGAAGACAAAGAAAGATACTGGGAATTGGTGTGAATTCCATAAGATCCTCTGGCATAACACTACTGATTGCCAGTCAAAACAATCATTAGTGGTTGAAGTAAAATCCTTTGAATCAGATGTGAGTTCCGAATCCAAGTCAGAACCAGAGAAGGGGAGACAGATTATTGACACAAAAACTAATGTGACTATTTCTACCAACAAGATCCATCCTGGTGAACCTGATGAGCTAGAGGAAGTTGAGTGCCTCTTTCATTCATAGATGTGGGTGAAAGACACTCCATTGCCCTTCATCATTGATAGAAATATCCAAAAGAACCTCATCTCAACAGAGGGTTTCCTTGTCTAGCCTTTCTAACAATGCCACACCCACAACCCTACACCATCGGATGGCTCCGTCAAGGAAGCAATCTTCGCGTCAACCAACAATGTCACTTGTCATACAACATCAAGCCATTCAAAGATGAGGTATTGTGTGATGTTTCTCCCCTTGAATTTTGTTATGTTATTTTGGGCCAACCTTATTTATGGAAATGTCATATTGTATATTATTCTAGGCCTCACAATGATATTATTACTTTCAACAATAAATTGTACAGGATACTTGAGGTAGTCCCATCTAGTGTTATTTCCTTGATCTCTGCCAAGCAATTCAGAAAGGTCATTTCTCGGACCAGGAATTTTGTATTCTTCACGATTCAATCTTAGAGTGAGAGAAAGGTTTCATCCACATCCATCTCCTCCTCGATCAACCTATCCATGCAACAAAATAAATTGGATAAGGTTGTCGAAGAATACAAAGACATATTCTCATCACCTACTAGAGTACCTCTTCACTGTCAAGTCAAGCATCCGATTTATCTGACTGTCGATGTACCACTACCAAATGGGCCAGTCTATCATCACTCTTTTCTAGAAAATGAGGATATCAAGCATCAGATCCAAGAAATAATCCACAAGGGGCACATTTGACCCAACTCATCACCTTGTGGAAGCCCAATCGTGTTGGTGCAGAAGCAAGATGGGACCCGATGACTCTGCATTGATTACTGGGCCCTAAAAAAAATCATAGTCATGAAATGGTACCTGATTCCTAGAATCGACGATATCCTTGATCAACTCAAGGGGACCAAATAATTTAGTTAGATTGATCTGAAGTCTAGATACCATCAGGTCCCAATAGAATATATAGATGTATGGAAAATTTCATTCAATTCAAAATCAAGTATTTTTGAATGGATGGTCATGCCCTTTGTTTGATGAATTCCCCAAATTTTTTCATGAGGTTGATGGACAATATCATGAGACCTTTCACTAATTATTTTATGGTGGTGTGTCTAGATGACATCCTCATTTACAACAAGACTTGGAAAGAACACTTGAAACATATTCAATAGGTTCTGCACACCTTGCAACAACACAAGCTCTATGCCAACTTGGAAAAATGCTCCTTCGAGATGGACATGGTCGAGTACCTAGTATACATTGTTGATGCGCATGGTGTACAGGTTGATCTAGCTAATATTTAAGTCACCCGTGACTGGCCAACCCCAACCACGCTCACTGAGCTTCAGATATTCTTAGGACTTACCAATTTCTATCACAGTTTCATGTTGGGATTCTCCCATATTTCATGGGCCCTTAGTCAAATAACTAGAGGTGGTGGTAAGGAAAAATTTGTGTGGGGCCTGTCCCAACATAAAACGTTCAATGATATGAAGTAGAACTTATGTTCAAAACCATTTCTCTCATTACTTGACCTGCAAAAACCCTTTGAGATCAAGATAGATGCTTCAAACTATGTTGTGGGCATAGTCCTCACTCAACATGGCCACCCTGTGGCCTATCATAGGGAGACACTATCAGATGTTGTTCGTAAGTACCCTAATTACGACAAAGAAATGTACTCCATTATGTAAGCCTGCCACCAGTGGAGGCATTACATTCTCGTAAAGGAGAAAATTATCCACACTGATCATAAGCCACTATAGTTCATGCAGACACAAGGAAAATTGCATAATGACCACCATCACAAGTGGTCCACATATTTGTAGCAGTTCCACCTCAACATCAAGTATAAAATAGGAAGTACCAACTGAGTCACTGATTTCCTCAACCGACCTCCACTCACGACACTCACCACATTGTTAATATCTTTCGACCATGATACCTATGGATGGCCCCACCTCTATGAGATGGATCCTGACTTCACCAACACCTACCATATGTTCTAAGCCAACACAACTGTCAATAATTTTCATATTCAAGACAGAATGTTATGCCATCTAGGCCATCTTTTCATTCCATCAAGAGAGTGAGCAAAGATGATTTTGGAATCCCACTACAGTAGGGTGGCTAGACACTTCAGTGTGGAAAATAAAGTGGTAGTTGTAATATCCCTCGGCCGAACCCAAATGCAAATATAATCCAAGTATATTTAAGCTAGTGAGTTGTTTAGACATCATTTTTGTAATACACCTTTCATGGCATGGTGCATGCATATATTGCACAATAAAAGGATGAAATGTGCACATTTCTGAATAATGTGCAAAGTAACTAAGGTGTGCACAACCTTGAAGACAGAGGATACAACACGCAGTAACTAAAGAGCATGCAACCTTGAGGTCAGCAGATACCGTGCGCAGTAACTGTTTGTGCATGCAATATTGAGGTCAACGAACCTTTGTGTATATAATATTCATTATAGGATGGTGAGCTAGTATTATAAGTTGAAATTCTTATGTCTTGGAATTAGGCCAGCACATCTAGATGTTAAAGGCTAGAGCGTCTATTTTGTATATATCTCATGATTAATATAAAAATGCATCGTTGCACGCACACCGACCATGATAAAAGAGAAGGGGGACTAGATTCCACCAAATAGGGAAAGGGAGGGCCTAAAGTTAAGAACATGGCTAATCTAGAGAGATTGAAGATGAAAAGAAATATTATATTAATATTTCTTAAAAACATAAAGTACGGATAATTAATTTATCCTAAGTCCTAAAGTAGGGGACACGTGTACCAGAGTAGCTTCCAACATGACAAGTGTCAAGTTGGAAACATGCATACTTATTGTCGAGACTTAGTTCCTTTGGTGGGGAATCAACCATTGTGAAAGGGGAATCTTACCATTTTTTTCTTGGACAAGAGAACCAGTACCCACAATACATTCTGCTAGTCCTTGAGCTACCTCGTATCTTCCTACCACCATACCTAGACTAGATTGATATCCATTCCTGTTGGTGTACCTGTCATCTTGTGAGAGGGATTGAAGAGGCGAGTTGTTAGGCCCATGAACAATTCTTTGAGTGAGGGAATTGCTGAGGATCGATTTCCTGAAGGTGATAAACTGTGGCTACAACACTTTGAGACTTCCGGTTCGTCTTGTTACTGAAGCCCTGGAAGGGAAATGGGGTAACTGAAGGACTGTTGAGCAAAGAAGGGGCATACTTCCTTGAGTGGGACAGGCATATGGGGAAGGATAGGTTTTAGGCTGTGGTTGAGTGAACACCTGAGAGGAATACACAATTGCATTGAAGTATTATTTAAAATGAGTCAAGTGAATGAGATGAATTCAGGGTTTTATTCAAACAGTTGAAAGTGAAATATAAGTTACAAGAAGACACATACTATTAAAGGAAACAAGATTTGTAACATCATCAGTGGAATCTTGTCTTAATCAATACAAAATCCTCTTTTGCGCTTATATATTCATTCAAATTTCAAAATTACAAAAGGGGATGATTCAAAATAACAGTGGCCCTATTCAAAGAGACCGTACAAGAATAGGTCTATCATCTCCGGAGCTTCCTTACCTCTGCTATCATTTGTCCAAAAAATGTTGAAATATACTCAATTGTATTAAGGGCTCATTTCAGCTTAGCTAGCTCCTCCTTTAAATAATCTAACCAGACCGGTTGATTCTTTCCAACACTCTCAGCCACTTCGGTGACGAGTTATTTCTTCTGTCACTTACTTCATTTCTTCTTAGCAGCTGGTCTGTTGATAACTAGATCCCTCATGATTGGATTCAACCTGATTTCCAATCTCGAATCAGTAACAGGTACTGTGTGAAATTTAGTCGCCAGTATCTGCACGACTACCTTTTCCTTCATACTCGCAAAAAAATTTAGCATGTTGCCTGAATAACCAGTCTCATTGGATTTAACTGGGTCCATATACGTCAATTTTTTGGACACCGAAATACATTTGCAGAGATGAGAAGTTTGAACTATTTTGGAGACTACTCACTGAAGGATAAGATGATGCTTCCATACCTGAGAGTTGGTGATTATAGAACCTCTATCATGAATCCCTGACAGACTCATGCATAAGTGCAATGGGTTACCATGCTTGGCTAATCCAATTAAAATGATTAAAATTTTTGAGTTCATTACATGACGGTGTTCACCTAAATCAAATGGCTGTGATGTGCGAGTGAATGATATAGAGTGATCCGACTAACTGTCACCCATCCCACGATGGTGGATTTGACATATTGAAGCACATGACATCAGAATTTATGCAAAAGTGGTTTTGACAAACCACCTTGCACCTAATGTATCTCTGTGTGATGATATAGTGCTTGCTAAGTTCTCAAAACTTGGTCCGTGTCTGAGAATTGTCATGGTGGCAACACCAAGAAATCAAAAAACATAATTCTGATATAATTATTGAGTTGAAATAGTTCATATTTCTCGTGGATTGTTGATTTAGTTAAAACTAATAATTTTTAATGGTTGCACATTTTGAAGAACTAACAACAACTAGATCAGATCAGATCAAGTACCGATTCCATAGGAATGGAAGAGACACAAGGAAACTATAGTCAACAAGATGAGAGTAGAGGGATGAATGTCCATTTGGACATTGAAGGAACAAACTCCAATGTACATGGAGAGGAAAGGGATGAAAACCTGAATATGGTAGAGGCTATTAAAAATTTGCAAAAGGATGTCTAAAGACATAAAGTTGATAAAGAAAGGCTTATGAGAGCTAAAGAGCAGCATAATGACTTCAACATGAAGTCATTTTAAAGTCTGAATAGAATAGGAAATAAATTGGAAAAAGAAAGTGACTCAAGAAAATATGGAAGTCACAAACCTTCAGATGAGAAAAAGAGATCAAGACATGTTAGCAGGCACCACCATCACTCCCGAAAGCATTCCAAGAAAAGCGAAGGTAGCAACACAAGTCCATCCCCTGTCAGACAACATAAGATGTCTGGGGTGGATGAGCTACAAGGAGAAATGAACAAAACCAAACCTCTTACATTTGATGGTGAGCATAAGAAGGATGAAGATGAAGAAACATGGTTGCTGGGCATGAGGAAGTATTTTCAATTACAATTATTCTTCCCATGAAGAGGCACTACTACATATGGGTGGATTATTCCATGAAAATTTTCCACGCTTCAACTAGTTTCATATTTTTTTTAAATAGGGCAGAATTTTCGTCGACATTGCCACGAAAGTTCGTCATAATATCGAAGAAAATATTATTTAAATCTAGTCGAGATTTTTGTTGCTATAACGACTAGCTTTCGTGGCAATAGCGACGCAAATTTTGCCTATCTCATTGGTCGGTGTTAACGGCTAGTTGACTATTTTCTCTATATATGTGTGACTTTAAGAGACTTTGTGACACAATTGCTATAGTTGTGACACTGTTCTTGGCTTTCATTTGAGCTATTTTTTTTTTTTGTCACCCACCGGTTGAACAAATCCAATTCTTGATCTACATAGCTCGGATTTTGAACTTGCAAGGTTAGTATGTTATTTTTTATTGATGTACTCATTTAACTTATAAAATTTTTTTCAAATGTCCAAATTTCATTTAGCTTATTTTTTCCTTGATAATATATTATAATATGTGTAGTACCATATTTCATGTCCTTGGTTTTTGGATCTAGTTAGTATATTCTATGGAAAAGGGTATGTGGATTCCATAATATTCTAGGTTTATGGAATCTACATACCCTTTTCCCTTCAATTGTAGCTATAATCTCTCTCTCTTTTCATTGATAAAGATATGGAAGTGCTCTTGAAACTCAACCCTAATCAGTGAAATGATAGTAATTGATTGTCATTTTCTTCTCTCTTTTAATTTTTAAGACTTGACAAAAAAACACCAACAAATCTTGATTGAAGCAGGGACTAATAAGATACATAAAACTAACCCTAAACTTATGTTAGGTATATATGTCATTATTATATAAAGAAGACATTTGTACACATATGACCTTATTATAAAGATGTTATCTATGTCGTCATGATGTTGATCCTCTACACATATGATCACCTTATTATAAAGATGTAGGTCACTGCAAATAAACATATCATAATCGAAAGGAGTAGCCAAAATATAAAAAATTGACAACTTAATTTTTGGTATGGTGTAGGTAAGACAATTACTTGTTAGGATAAGGATTTGTCACAATGAACGAAAATGGCAGGAAGCTTGCTCGGTTAAGAGTGGCATTAGAGGAAAGAGGCGATGGAAAATGTTATTTCCCTTGCTATGATTGCAGAGGCTTGCAAAATAGAAGACTTTTAATAACAATAGCCCACAAACATTGTAGGAAGAAGGGGCACGTCGAAGGGGGTTATGAATATTGTCCCTTGGTAAGAGGATTCAATATTTAATGTATTCTCTGTAATAATCAGTATGTCATGAATTTTAGTAATTATATTTCTTATCAGGATTTTTATATTTTCTATACACAGTAAATTTTCTATGT
>ML859825.1:3871-19762 GCA_009831015.1 Picea engelmannii
CTAAATTTTTTTAGACAGATGATTTTTTGCAAACGACCTGCGATTTTTTCGAAAAAATCGCTATTTTTTCCTAAAAAATCGCCCAAAAATCGCCAAAAAATCGGTCGATTTTTTCAGCGATTTTTTGGGAAACAATCGTTTCCTTGAAAAAATCACGATTTCTCGCGATTTTGCTGATTTTTAGCCGATTTTTACAACACTTTATAACTTTTAGTCTACAGATTTAAGAGATTCAGATTTTAGTAAAATCTGAATCTCTTAAATCTGTGGATGCATCTGATCAGGTGAAGGATGCACAATTATTATTTTGTCTTTTGGATGAAGTAGTTGTGGAGGTAGGGCTGGCTGGGGAATGAACTATAGGTCATCACAGACAATGTCTCCAACTATGTTGCAATGGGAAGGATGTTGGAGAAAAAACACCACGCCATTTGGTGGACTCCATGTGCAGCCCATTGTTTGGACCTCATGCTTGAGGATATTGGAAACATTGGGTGGGTGAAGTGCGTGGAACAAGAAAAATCCATAACCAAGTACATCTACAACCACACATGGGCTTTGAACCTTATGAGAAAAAACGTTGGGGGTAGAGAACTTGTTCAGTCATTTATTACACGATTTGCAATGAACTTTCTATGTTGCAATCCATTGTTCAACAAAAAGCCAACTTGTGGAAGATGTCTTCTTGTGATGAGTGGAATGCATCTCAATGGAGCAAAAAGGCTGAAGGGAAAGAGATAGTAGACAAAGTGTTTGAAAAGAAAAACAGGAAAAAGGCAAAAGAGAATACTATTCAGTGAGCCTCTTGTGAAAATGTTGCAAATGGTTGATCGTGATAAATCTGCCATGGGTTTTATTTATGATGCCATGGATTAGGCCAAAGAGGCAACAAAGTCAACATATGGTGATAAAAGATAGAAGTATCTTCCTCTATGGAAAATCATTGATGATATATGGAACAAACATCTCCATAGACCTTTGATGCAGGAGCATCTCTCCACGTCAGCCAGCCAGCCACGTCAGCGAATTCAAATCGCATGTTGAAGAGAGGCGCAGTCCTCATTTAAAATTTGAATGAATATAATTAAATGTTTTAGGTTGTTGAGCCGTGAAGCCGTGCCTTTGCACACAGGTTGTAGGTAGATAGGCCTTTAATGTTTTGTAAGGCCGAGATCTAGATCCGATTTGCGGACTAGACAACCCTTTCAATGCCATTGAATAGGGTAGGTAGATTGGAGGGAAGCGCTCTAAGAGCCCCCTCATGTAAAATATCTTGGAGATTGTAATTGTATCAGATGGAAAGAGAGTCTGCGAGTAGAGAGCAGAAGAGAAGGCGCTGAGACTTTGATATAGCTCATGCTTAGGAACACCTTGTACAAAACAGGCATTTGCCATTTTAATACAAACAGCAGTTTTTCCTGCATATTTCCTGTGTTGAATGAATATCTGTGTGTGTTCAATTTATGCTATAGATGTATGCTAGACATTTGCAGAGAGTTGTTTGATTTTCAGGCTTGAGAGGTCTTTGAGGCTTCACACCAGGAGGGTGTGACAGAACGCTGCAGGTTCTGATAGCCAGTGCATTGAAGCACTTCTGAACTCTGCGGAGTCAGACAAAGACGTGCCAGGAGGGCACAGAAGCTTAAATCAACAACTCGGGAGGAAGACCTCAAGGTTGTTGAATACCTTAGAGGCAAGGTTGTGTATGAGAAAACACAGTTGCAGACAGAATCTCTGAGGAGTTCTATGAAACTCTGCCAGGAGGGCATTGAACAGGTGCATAGGGTGCACAGGGGAAAGATACTCTGCCAGGAGGGCATTGAGTAGACGTGCAGATAGGCACAGAGAGGAAAAGAACTCTTTGAGTTCTGTGATTTAAGGAAGAATCCACCGAAGGATCTTCGCAAGGTTATTGAACACCCTGAAGGACTCAACAATCAAGTTGCTTGAGCAGACAGAGTGCCAGGAGGGCATCTGAATTCTCCATCTGAGGGAGAAAGGGAAAAAGGACGAGTTTCCTTGGAGGTCGAAGCTACAGGAAAGCTCAGAACAGATAACACCTTGTGTACGCAGAGGTTCTGCAAGAAGCGCAAAAGACGAAGAATCCTTTGAGGATTCGAGAGTAAAGCTCAGGAGGGACAGCGTCGTTGAGAGCGTAGGCGAGGACTCAAGTAGAAGAGCTCGCAGAGGAAGATGAACAAAGGTCGAAGCCTTTGAGCATTTGAAATTCTTCCAAATCCGGAAGAAAAGCGTCGAAGCTCAGGAGGAGCAACAGCTGCCATCGGATTAAGCCGAGAAGATCTGGACCGTTGAGGGTTTTCACGTCCAGGAGGCAGTACAGGAAGAGCGCACAGGAGAAATGATCTGAAGCCGTCAGATCTCGAGCGAACAACCATCAGTCGTTAGATCTGACAGAAGATGCACGAGGTTTAAACCTCACGCGAAGAGCAGCGAAAGGCGAAGTCCCGAGATAGCGAAGGATCTGAGCCGTTCGTCGGAAGGACACGTGTCGCGAGATCACCCGTCTCGGGGACTCGAACATCGAGGGTCCGAAAGAGAAGTTTTTCAACTTCGCGAGAAGCGAAGTCGCAAAGAAATCTAAGCCGTCCATCAGAGGAGGGCAGGTGTCAGAGATCAGAGGATCTCGCGAACTCGGAGGTTCGTCGGGTGAGAGCCCAAAATTTGGGTGCTCGAAGCTGCGAGAAGCGAAGCCATGAAGTGTTGAGGTTGCACATAAGAGACACATGGCAGAACTGCACAGTGGACCCGGGAAATTAAACCAGCAGACACACGTCACCTATACAGAGGAGTCAACACCCCGTTGACATCTCGCGTTTCGGGTACTCGGGAGAAAAGGGAACGAAGGTTCGAGCCTTTGACTCGCGAAGTCGCGAGAAGCGAGAACGAGAGGAGAAAGGTCAAATCTCGCCTCTCAGAGGTTTAGGAAAGAAGGTGCCAAAGGTTGAACCGTTGAACTCGCGAAGGCGCGAGAGGCGAAAAGTGCTAACGCTTAGCCTAGCCAGTGGTCGCACAAGGAGGGCGCTGACAGAGGGAGAGCTGTAACCATTTCGCGATCTCGGGTATAACGGAATTGGGGAGGAAGGGTCGGAATTTCAACTCGCGAACTCGCAAGATTGCGAACCGCGAGAAAGAACCTATGGATTGATTAGAAAGGGGATTCCAGAAGAGAATCCGAAAGAGCCGATTCGGCTCGAAGGGCATATAGAACGATCTTGTGAGCGGATCTCGGTCCCGAGGGGCCGATAGGGTCTGCGTCAACCTTTACATGCAATTGGTTATTACCTAAACCCAAGGTATGTAATTTCAAAGTTTTTAAGTTTTGTTAATCATTACAAAAGCTTAGCCAAAGATTCAAATGCAATTGATAAATAATTGTCTTTGAACTTTGAAAGTACCATTATACAAAAGATTGTTAAGTAGATGGGGAGGTAAAAGAGAGATTGTACAGAGGCATTTAGCACATGGTCCTTGATCCCAAGATACAAGATGAGATACATAGTAAGCCCCTGCATTTCAGTGACAATTTTGGTACCTTTGGCATGTCTATAGCTATACGAAGCAAATCAAGGGATCCACTGGGTAAGAAATTTCAAAGTTTTCAAATTATATTATGCATTGCAAAAGTTAAGTCAAAGTTTCAAAGTCATTTGTTGAAGCTTCTTTGACTTCAACTCTTATTGCAGCCTACTGGTGGGGACAGTTTGGTAGCCAATGCCTTGATTTGCAAAAGTTTGCAATTTGGATATTAAGCCAAGCATGTGCTTATGGGTGTGAATGCAATTGGAGCATTTTTTAGCATATACACACCTAGAAGTGGAACCATTTGGAACAAAAACAGTTGAATGATATGGTTTTTTGTTCAATACAACCTTAGGTTGAGGTGCAACCAGTTGTTGAACAAGACCCCTGAACCAAGCAACATAGTCTTGGAAGACTTTGATCCCTTGTCAGAGTAGGTTGTGGAGAGTCAAGCCCTAGCATTTGACAATGAAGACATTTCTTGGATGGACTTGGACCCATTTCCATAGCCAAAGGATCTAAATGATGGACAGGTACCACTACCTTCAGGGATAGGGGAATCAAGCCAGAATCCAATTGTAGAGGATGAGGATGAGGATGAGGATCATTCTAGCTAGTACCATTATACCATATGATCAGATTGTAGAGTCTAGAGCCTAGACTATAGTTACTCATTAGTACAATGCTTATTTTTGGACTCTAGAGGCCATTTAGAGACTCTTTGTTGATGTATTTTGGTTCAGATATGTATTGCACTTGGTGCCATTTTGGTTATATGCACTCTTGCTATATAAATGAGAAACTTTGCATATTTGTGTATAATGGTTTGGACTCATACGGATGCACATGAATATATATGTTTTTTTTCAAAATTTGAATATTTTATGTATTTTTTGGTCAACCAGTTTTTTGGTCCCTTTTTTTCCGATTCCGGTCCAATTCACATTTTTGGGGTCGATCGGTTTGATGACCGGTCTAGTTTTGATAACATTGGAGTTGCCACCAAATAGAAATTCAATAGGTTGCAAGTTTGTGTATAGAATGAGATTCAAAGAAGATGGTTTGGTTTGATAAATACAAAGTCCAGATTGTAGAAAAAGGATATGTGCGACAAGAAGGCATAGACTATGAAGAGATGAAGAGACTTTTGCCCCCACAATAAATTTTATCGCCATAAGATCATTCTTGGCCATAAAAAAAATGTTGGTTGGCAAGTCCAACAAATTGTGAAAAGTATGTGTTTCTGAATCAAGATTTAGAAGAAATGTATATGGAGCAACCACAATGATTTGTTGTCAAATGTATAGAAAAATTTGTACACGGGTTGGCAATAGCATTGTACAGATTGAAGCAAGCCCCTTGAGAATGTATGAAAAGATTGACCAAAATCTGAAATCCAATTTGTCTACAAGAAGTAATTTAGATCCCAATCTTTATCGTAAAAGCAAAGGAAGGTTAAATCATTGTTATGGTACTTTATGTTGATGGTATACCAATCACAGGTAACAATACTAGATTATATTTTAATTGATGAAGAGAAAGGTAATCTTTGTAAATCCTTTTGATATGATAATTTCGGATTATTACAATATTGTTTGGAAGTTGAAGTTTAGCAACAAAAAGATCAAATTTATATTTCACAATCAAAATATGCATTGGAGTTGCATAAAAAGATCAGAATGGAAATTGTGGTCCCAACAGGTCATCAATGGAAGTAGGATTAAAGTTTTCAAAAGATGATAAGTCAGAAGTTGTTAATGAAACGATGTATCCCCAACTTGTAGTGAGTTCAATTTATCTTACCACAGCCAAACCAAATATAAATTTTCAATTGGTATGCCATCAAGGTTTTTGAATTGCCCTAGGATGGTGCATTGGAATGCAACAAATTGTGTTGAGGTATATCAAAGGAACTTGGCATTTTGGAACCACATTTGAAAAGAATGAAAATTTTGGGTTATGTTTTTAACCTTAGATGTGGTGTAATTTCTTGGACTAAAGAAACAAACTTTGGTTTCTTTTTCATTTATGGAAGAAAAATATAAAACAATAGTCGGACAACCTTGCGAAGTGGTTCAGTTACACATATTGAGTAATTTGAAGCTACAAGAGATGTAGCCAATAATTTTGCAATGTGACGATTAGTGCGCTAAAAAATGACATGGAATTTGGTGTTTCATTCAAAAACAATCATAAAGAAGTACATCATTATTACATCATAAGAGAAAGTATATAATATGGAGAAAGATCTAATTCTTGCAAGGCATTAAGATCAAGTAGAAGATATTTTCACTAAGGCACTCAACAAAGAGAATTTTGACAAGTTTAGAGATCTACTGGGACTAGAAAGTTAATAAAATAAAATAAGCATTAAGGGAGGTGTTAGATTAGAAAACATAATTTTATTGATGTCCAGGAAATCCCACAAGAGTAGATCAATGGGACTTGTTATCACACAGTTTGTAGCTAGGAGTAAAGGCTATAAGGTAGAAGGCCAAACCAGCGTAACAGGAACCTATCCCACCCAATGTCACCACAATGGGAAGGTTCTTTCTCTTTAGGGAGGCTAGGCCCAGGGGAGACGTCCCCAGTAACCTGGGGTTTTGAAAGGGCAAAGGCTAACAGGACAAAGTCAAGTTCCCCCTTCATAGATTACTGCCAATCAGATAGTCCCGGCTAAACAACCAATAATAGAGTATAACCAAAGAAAAGAAAAGCACCTGCTTGAGACAATATAACAAGGAAACTAATGCATGCAATCTTGGTTAGTACTTCATATAAATCAATGGCTATCTGATATTCAATATAAGCAACTTAAAAGTAAATATTGACGAAGTCAATGTTTGCAAAATGGCAATGATAAATATATCACTTGTCAATAAATACTAGAACGATATAGCATTCAATGTAACAAATCAATACTCAATCCAATAAATGCTCTCAACTACCATTCAATTGCTTATAAAGTGAAACAGTGCTGCATCAAGATGAAATAACCAAGGGTGACGTTAGCAGTCCAGGGTTAGTAGGGTTAGCTAGAGCTTAGGTTAGTATAGTTAGGGTTTCAAAAGGCTTAAAGAGTTTGTTTATGGACAATTTCACTTCAGCGCAAGGGGTCTTGGAGATCAATGATTTAAAAGGGGAAAATGGAGTCAGCTAAGTGAAGGACACAGAAGCTGAAGGAAGTAAGGGGCAAAAACGGCTAGCTCATAAGGTCAAGACAGGAGGGTTTAAGAGGGAGAGTGTTGCTAAGGCAAGGCTCTTTCATCAAACCCTAAAAGAAAATGGCCCTAGGTGTAGATAACCTAGGCCTGGGACGTCCTCTTCCTCTTGAAGTCAAAATGGTACGGCTAGCATAAAGGAAGAAGGAAAAAGGAGTGTAGCTATGGCTAGGCTCTCTCTTTCCTCTTCAATGGCTTAAAGCTTCTCTATCAGGGGACATGAGACAACGACCTACTTGTGTGTTTGTCCCCTAGGGTTTTGATTCAGCAATATTTATAAGTAAATGCAAGAAATTAAACTACAACCATTCAATCAAGAAGTTTTGCAGAAAAATACTTACAAATCATCAAGAAATAATTATGCAAACCCTAGTTGTAAACCTTCCTTCAAGAGAAACACCATATAATGCCAAAAATCTCTTCCTTCAACTAATGCGCATCACTTAGTTCAGCCAAAAACCCCAATAGGGCGCTAAAAATCAGGCCTCACTATGAGTGAGTGATGATTGATGATAAAAATGAGTCAAACCCTCAATATATAGTGTATCAATGACCTAATTTTACCTTTTAGGTCATAAAAAGGTCGACAAGGCCATAATGTCAAAATCATACTGTTTTTACATTAAATGCTAAGTAAAAAGCCCTAATCAAGTCAAAATGAGAGTAAAAGCCCCTCCAAGGGAGGCGCTATCCCTTTCTAGGGCAAATGAGACACCAAGGAGCAAAACGTTAGCCCCCTAAGGGCTTCTCCAACATGCCACACATGCCACTGCTGCCCAGTCTGCCTCCAAAAGCATCCATGAAGCTGGATGACGTCATGGTGAAGATGGAGACGTCTCAAGCCTTCCAAGGCTGGCGTTCCACTGAAAAGGGGTCATTCCCCCCAGGTCTAGTCCTGTCAGAGTGCCTCTGATGGAACGTCCTCTTCCTCTCTGGTGCAAAAGCCCTGATCCATCTCCATTCTGTCTCTACCCCCTGATGGGGTCTCAGCATCCATCTGGTGGGCTCTTCAGCCCCATGGAGGTCCAAACTGGTCATCTCCCCATGTGTACCGGTCCAAATGGTACCTGTCCGTCAAGCATGGTCCTGCACATCAAAAGCTACGCCCTCCATGAGCTCATCAGTCACCGAGATCATAGCAATGTTAATCACATCTCATCATCAATATTATTAAACATATGCATAAAAACCCTAATACATCAGTCAATAGCTCAAATACATTACAAAAACATGCAATACAAGATTGGAGAAAAAGACAAGACGTCCTATTGGGCTAGTGTCCATAAGAAAAGGAAAGTTCACAGGAAGATTTCATCCAAGCCATGTAAGTGAGGTGATGTGGCTAGGGGATGTCCAGACATGTGGGTGCAGTGAGGGCCAAGGATGCATAATGTTATCTGTGGGTGCCTTTGTAAAAGGCGATCTGTACCTATCATGGATGCATTTTTTCCAAGCCCGTTCTTGCCTATCATGCTCCCTCCCACGATTGGATTCTCTCGAACTGTTGAAACCTAAGTCACTGGATTTGCTTAAGTAGGAGCTTGAAGTTCGAGTTATGGCGAATTTGAAAGCCATCCAAAAAATTCGTTGAATGTTTATACCAGTTCGGCACTGTCTTCAACGCATTTTAAAAGGGTGGAAAGTTGACGCTTGAAATATTTAGGAGGACCTGCAAGTTAAAGTGTACAGGTTGAGGGTGAATTGAGAAGAGAGCAGACACAAGAATTAGCGTAAAGGTTGAGGGTGAATTGCAAAGAGAGCCAATCCAAATTAACCATGGAATAAGACAATGGGTCAATAAGAGTTTTACTAAGTTAAGGAATTAATATATTATAATATTTGTAATGGTAAGTATTTTGTCTTTTAAATCTTAGGGGATTAAATATGTTTAAAAAAATATGGCAAGGGAAATATATATAAGTTATATATAATTTAATAAAAGTTATATATTTAATTCTTAAATTATATATAATTAATACAGTTTTATATATGTACTAAAAATTACATATGTTATAAAATTAAAAAATAAAAGATATTTTTAATAATATATATAGAGTATATTTTGTCTAATTTAATGTCAAACATCATTGTTCTTGTTTTTTTTCTATTTTTGTCGAATTTCATTGATTTTCGTCCATATTTGTCAAATCTCTCTCATTATTACATAATTATCCATGAATAATAGTTTAAATATTTTTTTAATATTTATTATTTTATATATATTATTGTCGTCCCCAACCTGTCATATTTGTCAAATCTCTCTCATTACTACATAATTATCCATGAATAATAGTTTAAATATTTTTTTAATATTTATTATTTTATATATATTATTGCAGTCCCCAACCTGCCGTCCCCTGAAAAATTTGGGGGTGCGCTCTAGCTGTCCCGGAAACTCGTCCCCCCATCCCCGCCGTCCCCACGTCCCCAAAGGCAATGCAACATAGAAATAAAGCATATCCATTGGTAGTGAATTTGTACACAAAGAACAATAGCAAATACTATAGTAAACCGTAATTGTAGTCAGCAATGACAATGCCAAAACAATTTTTGAGATAGTATTTAATCCAATAACATAAATATTATCCAAGCAGTATTCCGAGTTTACAATGTCAATCAGCAGTAATTGTTGTCCTCAAACCAACAATAACAGTGCCCAGCACAGGATCCAATACCAGGTAACCACCAGCAGAAACCCTCGTAAGAGGCTGTTGTCCAATTAAACCAGAAATACAGAGATTGAAGACTGTCCTTGACAGTTGCCTAACAGTTACCAGTCCTGAAAACTATCGGCAAGTAAAATCACTAGCCTATGATAAACCTGGAGCAATGATGGTTCGGTCTTGCTATCCTGGACTAGATCGGACCTCCAGCGCACTGCTCTTCCACCAGGAATAAGCTCAGTCTCTCCTCTACGGCAACCTCCACTACTGGCAGGGGCCTTAGGCCTTTAAAAGAAGTCCAGTGCACCCTTCAATGGCCACTGCAACTCCTCAGTAAGGTGCGGCCTCCTCCTGGCAGCTCACCAAGTGTCTCCCTCAGCAAAGAACCTTCACAGATGATGATTGATGCCAGGGCTGAAGTGCGCTAAGCTAGGGTGAGATAGACCCACCGAAACTTAGCAGATAAGGGGTTAAACAACCCACCAAAGAGCTGCAGCAACCGCCTCCCACAACAAAACAAAGCAACTTCAAAAATCTATTCTTGTGTGTGTATTCAAATGAGCCTCCTCCTTTATTTATATTCTTTCCTCATGATGGATTTCTCCCATTGGTAAAGTCGGCTCTCATGTAGGTAAAGTCGGCTCAACCAATTTCTCCTTTGTCTTTTGTACCTATGACTCCCCTCCTTTTGAGGATTGTGTCTTATGGGGAGCCACTATGTCCCTCCTCCGGTGGGTCAAAGCGGAGGGAACATGAGAGTCCTCCCTTTCCGAGATTGCTTGCCGAGATTGCTTGTCCTCAAGCAACCGCAAACCAGGATGCTGCAAAATATGCTCTCTCTCTCCCACGTGGCATCCTCTACCGGCCAATCTCTCCACCTAACACGGTACTCTCTAATCACTCTGCTTCTCAGTCTCCTCTGCCAGACATCCATAATCTCCTCGTGATTCAACAACATTCGTCCCCTCTCGTCTAGAGGCGGTAATTCAATGGGAGTAGTGACTTGTGGCCCACACACCCTCTGGAGGCACAACTCTTGGTAAACACTATGACGCTAGCAACTCCAACTCTTAACCTACCTCTCCATCCCTCTGAATCACCCTGAAGGGACCGAAAAGGCGTGGCCTCATCCTCTCAGCACCACCTCTCCTCCATGGAGATGGTCTAAGTGGTTGCACCCTCAAGTACACCACATATCCTATCTTAAACTTGTGCTCGACCGCGTGTCTGTCCACACACATGCTCTGTCGATCCTGGGTGGTTTGTAAGCTATCGTGGGTGGTGTCAGCGCAATGCTCGCCCAAATGTAACAACTCAACCCATGACCTCATGTAGTCATGCAAGTACCTCCCAGTTCGTCGGTCCACCTCCATCGCCTGACCAACCGTCTAAAGGTAATCACTAATGTTGGGAGTCAATCCTATTCCCGTTGATCTGATCAACCTCTGCCAAGGAGGTAGCCCCGTCATCTGTGCTTCCCCATACTCCCATGTGATCACTGGGAAGTGCATGAGCCCTGTTGGCTGGTCAATCATTATGCTCTAGGACCTCAGTGAATCTGTGATGTAATCTGTCCACAAACTCTCCCATATTTGTCCTAGAATGGGCAAGGACTACATCAACCTGACCTGAAGAGTGTGCCCCAACTTTCTCTGCTACCAAGTCATACACTCCCCCATATGTCCTGACATAGCGTCCGCTAAGTCCCTCCATGTACAACTTGTTGAAATATTGTAACTACAAAGAGTATTCTATTTATTATTGAGTTATTATTCATTAGATCAATCCCCTTTTGTAGATTGATCATGCCAGGCATTGTAATTGACCAAATCCCCTTTTGTGGATTGGTCAAACCCTAAATATATTATGCAAATTGAGAAGTCGGCCCCTAGGCTAATTAAAGTGGTTTTAACCACTAAGAAGACAAGTCGGCCCTGCCCAATGAAGAGACACCTTTCCAGCACTGCCAGTTTGTATAAATAAAGGAAGCCAACGCCTCATTTATTCACTCACTCAGTGCGCAAGTTTGGTAGCTACAGTTGGGAGAAGAAGGAAGAGAGAGGCGCATTGTTTAGTGGTGGATATTCTCTAGTGTTTGGTTTATTGTCTTGGCATTGTATTGGCTATCTATATTAAGGAATATTCTGTTGGGTTTTCTCACCCATGAGGGTTTCCCAGGATAAATGTTGTGTATCTTGTGATTGTGTTTCTCTTAGTGATCCTACCTATGTTATTGTTATCTAGTAAATTGAAAAGAAACCTAATAATAGCTCAAAACTTAACATGGTTCAGAGCTAAACTGAAGAGAGCATCTTTCATTGGATAAAGAAAAACGTCATTGTTGTCGTACAAGAAAATTAGGGCTTTTTGTTGAAGAGGAATATCAGCCTAAAAACCATCTAGAAAAGTGTGCCCTAGCCTAAGGCACTCTTTGGCACCTTCAACGCACTTTCTCAGTGGATAGAACTCTCGGAAAGTCAAGCCCTAGTTTTAACCAGTACCAGAAAACCAGGAAACCAGAACCAGTACTAGAAGTACTAGTCTAGAATTCTGTTGGTCCAGTTTGAAGGGGCAAAAATTGGATTTTTTGAAATCTAACTGCAACAGGCTACTCACCTCAGCCAAGCGCACCTCCTGGCAAGTTCAAAATTAAATTCTGAGCATTTTCAATTTTTGGTCATTTTCCTAGCTCTAGGTCAAGATGTCTGCAAGCACTAAGCTTGTTGACAAGCTAGAAGGTGTGGAAAACTTCTGTGCCTGGAAGTATAGGATTGCACTCATCCGTGAAGAGAATGACCTAGCATGATTCATTAAAGAAGATGTACCAAAACCTACCGATGTTGCAGCTAAAGCAAAACACCAAAAGGACACAGTTAGGGCCAAAAGAATCATTGCAGACTCTATTAAAGATCACTTGATTCCTCAAGTGGCTTCAAAGAAAACCTCAAGTGGCTTCAAAGAAAACTCCAAAAGAAATGTTTGATGTCCTAACCAGATTGTATGAAGGGAAGAACATCAAACGGAAGATGAATCTAAGAACTCAACTCAAAAGTACAAGGATGCAGAAAGGAGAAACAATTCAGGAATATGTCTCTAGAATATCACAATTCAAGGAACAGCTAGAAGCAATTAGTGATACTCTAGATGAAGACGAGCTTATAATGACAGCCCTTAATGGTCTCACAAGACCTTGGGATGCATTCATCCAAACTATCTGCGCCGGAAAGGAGAAATTAAACTTTGACGGTCTTTGGGAAGAATGTGTTCAAGAAGAAGCAAGAGTAGCTAATCGAGAAGCATTACTATCAAGAGATGAAGATCAAGCCATAGCTACTCATACTAAAGGAGGAAGGAAGAGGTCTTACTTCTAGAAATAAGCTCATCAACATAAGGAGTCTCACCCCCAAACAAATTCATACATAAAGAATCTCACCCTCCAAGGAGATTCCAGAAGGGTCAAAGAAGATAAAAAGATTTATCATCCTACCAATGTTACCATTGTGACAAGGTGGGACATATTGCTAAGAATTGTCCACCTAGACGAGAAGAATACAAGAAGAGAAACAAGAGGCACCATGCCCATGTAGTTGAAGATGAAGAGCCACCCACAAAGATGATAAAAGAATAGATTGAAGACTATGTCTTAATCTGTGCCCTCTCGAGATCAGTATCACCTGGTGAGGACACTTGGCTCATAGATAGTGGTGCTTCCAAGCACATGACATGTCAAAGAGACATTCTCTCTTGCCTTACAGAAAAGAAGTTTCCCCAGAAAGTTACACTTGGAGATGATTATCAATACCCTATCAAAGGAGTAGGAGAATCAAATTACAAACTTGATTCAGGGACCCCAATGAAGATGAAGGATGTATTATACGTACCAGGTTTGACAAAGAACTTACTTTCTATCTCAGCTTTAGAGAAGAAAAGCTTCAGAGTTGCCTTCATAGATGGAGAAGTTCTTATGTGACCCAAAGGAAAAACCATAAAAGAAGCAATTGTTATTGGAAAAGAAGATGGTGGCTTGTATAACCTAAAAGGTCACTCCATTGAGAATCCATGTGAACTTTGGCATAGAAGACTAGCTCACATCAACTACAAGGCATTACCATATGTAAGCAAGGTAGTCATAGGTCTACCAGAATTCAAGGTTGACCATGAAGGTGTGTGCAACGGATGTGCACAAGGAAAGAACATCAAGAACCCTTTCCCAAAGAGAGACAGTAAAGCAAAAGGAGTCCTAGAGTTCATTCACTCAGATGTATGTGGCCCAATGCCATCAACCTCCATCAGTGGATATGTATACTATGTGTCCTTTATTGATGACTAGTCTCGCAAAACTTGGGTTTATTTTTTGAAATCAAAAGATGAAGTGTTCAGTAAATTCAAGGAATTCAAAGCCTTGATAGAGAATCTCTCTAAAAGAAAGATCAAGATACTCAAGTCAGATAATGGAGTAAAATACACCTCAAAAGAGTTTGTAAACTTTTGTAAAGATGTTGGGATCAAGAGGGAACTCACCACTCCCTACAATCCTCAACAAAATGGTGTAGCAGAAAGAAAGAACAGAACTATAATGGAAGCAGTGAAGACTATGATCCATGATCAAGATCTTCCAATGCACTTATGGGCAGAAGCAGCAAAAACAGCAGTATATGTACATAACAGATTGTCCCATAGTGCACTTGGGTTTAAGACCCCTGAAGAGATGTTCTCCGGAAAGAAGCCAGAAGTAAGCCATCTCAAAATATTTGGTTGTCCAGTATTTGTACACATTCCGAAAGAGAAGAGAACCTAGTTAGACCCTTCAGGAAAGAAGGGAATATTTGTTGGGTACTATGAGGTCTCCAAGGCCTTTAGAGTTTATATACCAAGTTACCATCATATTGAAATCAGCAGAGATGTAACCTTTGATGAAGATGCAGCACTCAAGAAATCAAGAAGATGCCAGCTTGAAGAAGTATATGAAGAAGAACTTGTGGCACAAAATCGGTAGGTTTGTCCTCCTCCTCCTTGTGCCTTTGTTGAGGTTGCAAAGTATTTGATATATTTCTTATTTGCCCCACTTGTCTTTAAGACAAGGTTGAGTGGCTAGGTGTAATTGTTTTACTTTCCAAGCCTTTTCTTTATATGCATTGATTTATTTTGCCTACACATTGCAGAGAGGTTTAGCTTAGCCAACCCATGCAATATCGTAAGGCTCGCTTTCTTGTTTAATTTGTTAACATTTCCTTTAGCAATCATTTTTTAATATCTCATTAGATTGGAAGTAATCATTTATCTTAAGCATTCTCTTATTTCAAGTTGTGGATTAATCTTAGTTTTGCTATCTATACTCTTAAGTTGGAATAAATCATAGCTTGTAGTTTTAGGATTGGAAGTAATTTATATAGTTTAATTAGGCACCCAGACTGGTACAACTTTCACCATCAAAAAGGGTGTTTGTGGAGTCTACAAGGGGTGCTAAGTCGGGGACGACTTCATGGCACTAGGTGTCCCCCCTGCTTGAGCGCACAAGTATTATGGGTAGACCTGTGGAGCTAGGGAAGGGCCTTGTTTGCCCTTCTTCTTGAGCACACAGCAATCATTTTGGCCAAAGCAGTAAGAGTCTAGGGGTAGACACATAGTCTACGCTTGCATCTTCAAACCTTAATACCCCTAATCGAAGAGACTCAAAAATTCTCCTAAAAATTACCTACAACACTTTCACAACACTTATGCTTTAATTTCTAGTTATCTTTAGTTGTGCAAGTCTTATGTTTGAGGCATTTACATGTTCATGTCATTTACTTTACTAGCAACTTTACTTCCCAAGTATTTTTGTTTTCAAGTTGGGCACATTTAATTTCAAGCATATATGTCTCTAAGGTTGCGCATTATCTCTATTTGAGCACTTTACTTTTATAAGTTGCGCACCATCTCTTTGGGGCAATTTACTTGCAGTTTCCTCTTGCTTCATAAGTTGCGCACTAGTTCTCTTTGCTTCCTAATCTTAGTTCAAGTTACTTCTTTCATGTTTGGATATCTCATGTTCATTGTATATTTGGTCTAACTATTCTTTCGTTTGTTATATGGTTGTGCTATTATCTAATTCATTAGTTCCATTGTATACTGGTTCCTAGCATATTTCACTTGTATATTTCATTTTGTAACTTATCTCAATTGTAAAGTTATATTCTTTATTTCACTATAATTAGATCATTTATCTTTTCTTTGTGTACAAACCAATGTTGTATATGTCGTGTCGGGGAAAGTGTCGGCGAGGGTCCGGAAGAGATCATCTCGGCGACATCGGCGGAAAATGTCGGAATATGTCGGCAAGAACTCAAAAAAATACAAAAACAATCATTTTTTTCAATTTTTTTAATTTTTTTAAACTTGTAAAGCAACAACAACATCAAATAAACACTTTTCTACATCAATATGAAAATACAACCAATAAATAAGATGCATAAGATGTCAAGTGG
>ML859828.1:0-12538 GCA_009831015.1 Picea engelmannii
CCAACCTCTAGTTCTATCTCGATCTCATGGTCCTGGACTATCCCAAAAACTTCATCAATGAAATAGATTCATCCTAACATCTTTGGTTTTATATTTGGATTCCAACTTAACCAAGATCATTGATATGTGTCTTTGGTCAGAGATCGACAGTTGTCATATCTCTTAACTGTAACAATGTTTCATCATAATTGGATTCCAACTGAACCAATATCATTGGACTGTGTCTTTGGTCAGCAATCGACAATTGTCATATTTCCCGACTGTAACAGTGTTTCCTCACTATTCTGAGGATGTTCTCCAGTTGATATATTTGGAATTCAATCCCAATAGAAATTCCTTAAGGTACTCCTTTTCCCGAGATTTCCTTCGACCTTTCCAAAGGTATTAATGATACACGCTTTGATCTTGTGCAACCTAATATGTTGCCTTTCCTATGCTTTAGGTTTATACTAGTTTCCTCTGCATCTCACACTATGTCTTTTGTGAAAGCTACCATGTTATTTCTCCTGAGATTTAGGTTCTCAAAGATATATAATGACAATACCATATTTATCTTCTTGACATCAATGCCAACACCATAATACGCCCAACATTCTCCCCCTTTGGCATTGATGGTAACAAAGTAAAATCCATTTTTCAATCTTAACTGGATTTTACTGATCATTCTACCCCTTTGACAGTAATGACAAAAAGGGATGTTTCCTTACTCCCTTTAGGGAGACACTCCCCCTACAGTGATTCTCCTTCTGTCTATGAATCTCTCCCTCTTTGGACAAGGGATATCACTCTGAGGTAGACGATTTGAAATGATCTTTTAAATGAATTGGTTAAGTGTTTTTCATGGAAAATTTTGCCAGTTAAGAATTAATAAGAAATATAAGAAGCTTAATAATAGAATTTGGAGCACATGAGAAGAAAAAAAAATAGCAAACCATAAGTAGATTCAAGACACCAGAAGTTGATAATGGAGTTCGAAAACTCTTCCTATGTCTCTGAGCCTTTGTCTCAGTGGGGGAGGTTTATTTATTAATATTCAATGCTCAAAATATACATAAAAATTACATCATTTAAGTCTATGATTGAATCATCTATGATCTACTCGGTCTCAGTAACTTGATGAAATAAACGACATTGAAAAAGGTGGAGCAGAACTCCCAGAAATGGCCTCCAAAGCTTAGTTACTCTCCTTGCTTCCTTGTATTAAAATGGATTTTTCTGCAATTCTTTGCAAAAATTTGACCTCTGGTGCAGTGGTAAAAGTTTTGGTTTAAAAATTGGTGGTCCTGGGATCAAATCCCAACAACCCACCTTTTGTTTTGCATCGAATCCCCCCATATCTTGGCATAAATATGTGCTAAACTCCAATGTATATGGTATACAATATAATTTTATGGTTTTAAATCAATCATTTCCTATGGTTTCGATCCACCTGTGGCTTATATGGTGCGCATGTTACAAGTTTCAGGGCTTATCCCAAGGTTTAATACCCATGCAATCTGATATGTGGTGCACTCCCGTTGTAAAACTGATGGTTTGGTGCCTTTACAATAAAATGTGGCAATATATACCTTGGTTACAATGCATATAACATTGCATATCATGCGCCTTTTAAAATGGTGAATTAACCATATGGTTCAAATACAAATTCAAATCTCAACCAACCCATTCATTATAATGAGTTTCAATCCACTTAAAAGGGAAATAAAATATATGGTTTTAAATAAAAACCATATTATAACAACACCACACAATTCAATTTGTTTCCTTTTCTTTAATGGATGGTTGAATATATGGTCAAACCCCATATCTTATGGAATTAATATGTGATTATATGTCATATAATAAATATTAAATAACGCCTGCAAGGGTGTAGAACGATCGGCAAGTGTTGTGTAAATGGAAGGAAATATGTAAAGGAGGTTTCAAGTTCGATTCTCACCCCGATTTATGTGTGCCCCATGCTTGTGAGTTGTGTGGACACACCTGGAGGTTATAGAGGTAGTAGATGGGAATCAACCCTGTGTCATGCAAGTACGAGAACTACCCATTGTCGATTTTGCTATTACAAAACAAATATATCAAATCCATTTAGCTAAATCAATTCCAATCCACTTTTTTAATGTTTGGAAGGTTCAACTCCTCCATATCTCATGATTTGGTATGAGTTTGACCCTTTTTTAAAGGGATTGACACATAACAATACAACCACCCCTTTAAATAAAAATATGCCTCATGAATTTAACAAGTCATATGAAACCACATCATCTGCCACATGTCATGCTTCCACGTGAGCATTAACTTTGATATTTTACTCTTTTACCTGTTTTGACCAAAACTTCAAACTGCAATAACTTTCACATACGGACTCGAATTGAGTCTGTTCGAGTTGCACTGGTTTTTTTTTTTGGAGATCTATGAAATGTAGCTGATATTTCTTAAATCCAAGAAATTTGAATTTTTGGCCTTTTTGGATCCATTTTGGATCACACCTCCACAATGAGACCTTTTCATCCTCCAAAAGGATATTAACTAGACATCAAGTGCAGGATATGCCTCCCCACTTATCCTTTGTCTATAAAATATGTCATGTGTACATGTCACATCATAATAAATTGCAAAACAACCATGATAACTGAACACATATTGTTAGGCATCTTCATTTGTTCACATCCTTATGAATTCACTACTATCCATGTAGAAAACATTAGTAGCGATAACAATTACATAAACATGACTAGAAATGAACCAACATGTCTGTTCTTATTTACAAACTTGCATGACAAAAACTAATCTTCAAGAAAAGTATGGCTAGATATACATGCTACGACCATTTTACTTTCTTGCTGAAGATCAACTACTTCATTTGGTACAATCATAGGTATATTGCTTGCATAAGCTACCTTCTTTAAATGTTCCACTGTAAAAAGAGATTGATTCCCTTTGATCTGATGAGCATGCACAACATATTTTTTCCTTTCTTTAGTTAAGTGGTATTGATTATGTTCCCTGAAGAATATTTCTTTGTGATCATATAAATAAGGGCTACCCAAGACCATTCCACATGCCTCCAGCAACACCACGTCATATGTTACCTCATCCACAAACTTCGATGTAATTGCAAACTTTATGACACATTGTTTTGTTATGGGAAATTTGTGATTTTTGCTTATCCAATTTAGTGAGTAGACTTTGTGATGCATCTTAGTTTCCAATCCCAATTTCTTAACCACTTCTTCTGAAATTAAGTTATATTGAGATCCACTATCTAACAAAGTGTCGATCTTGGTATGCTTCATAATGACTCTTATATGAAATAATTTACTTCTTGAATCAAAACCATCACCAATTTTACCTAACAAACCAACTGTTGTGATTTTAGTCTCATCATTTGAATCTGACCCCAAGTCTATTGGTTGTGTTCCTGCTGCAACCTTTTGCCTCCCTTTCTTTCCTTTGAACCACTTTGGTTTCTTATCTGGGTGCAATTGCCAAAAATTCTCATCATCATTCCATTATTTCTTGCAATACTTGCAAGAGAGTTTCTCTTCCTTCATTGTAGCTTTCAATTTCTCTTTTCCTTTGTCGTCTTTCTTTGAAGATGATTCCCCTAATACACCAACTCCAGTTTTTCATGCTTCAATATACGTTGCTTGAACAAAAAAATCATCAATATTAGTAGGTCCAAACATAAACAAATATATTATGACTATGAGAAGGAAAACCTCATATATACTTCATAAGAGTTTATTGTGTATGTAATGGAATATTTAACATCAAATCCATCTTACAAAATTCATCCGTGTATTCTTCCACCGATTGTCCTTTCCTTAATTTAAGACTTTACTATCAGAAAGTTGGCTTAGGTTGATGGTCAGTTGGTATGGATTGTTGATTTTCATTGACTTCAACTGTTGGAGAGTGATATTGTAGATTGATGTCAACCCTTAGTGATTGATGTCAACCCTTGGAGAAAGTCTGGTAGCAAATCTGGTAGCACAAAGGTTTGAGTAATGGACCCAAGGTTGTTTCATGTATAATGGTATGAGGTTTAATACATTTTAAGGTAAGACTATTTTATATGGATAGTACATGTCATTCCATTTCCGATGGTATGTGGAACGTCACATAACGCCTCACGGTTAGAGAGTTATGGCAATGAGAAGTTGGAGAACCCAAGTTTGGGTAATGGACCCAAGTTTGTTTGATGGATAATGGTATGAGTTTTGATATATTTGCAGAAAAGAATATTCTATATGGATATTAAATTTCATTCCATTTCCAGTGGTATGTGAAACTTCACATAATTCCTCACGGTTAGAGAGTTATGGCCATGTGAAGTTGGAGAACCCTCACGAGTCATCTAGAAACCCCAAAAGGTCGAAGTAGTCAAAGTGGTTTAAGAGATTTTAGAAGGTAAATAATAAAGTAAAGTGATGAGTGTACTATAAGTCAAATTGAATACAAAAGAAATTATTTAAATAATAAAGTTAATGGAGAAATTAGAAGTTGGTTAACCCTAAAATAAGGAAAGTGGGTTAAGATGGTTAAAAGGTAACCCCTTGAGGAAGCTACATGAAAGCATAAATAAGAGGCAAGGCTCTCTCATTTTAATAAAACTTGAGAATATTGAATATCTACAGGTGACTGAGGTAACCAAAGGATATCTCAGATTAATTTCAGAGGGAAGGTGAAGTAAAGAAGGCCGAAATTCAAGGGAGGATAAATTCTTTTGATGATGCTTTCTAAGGTATGTTATTTATAGGTCATCTCACCATTTTCACAAAAACGTTTTTTCTAGAATGATTCATACTATGAAATTGGGAGGCCATTGAGGAAACATATCCAAGTAGTTGTGATACAAATTTAAGCTTGTGGGTCATTGTATTTTTTGAGTTACACACTATGGAAAATAGGGTTTGTGGCTAGTCGTGAAACTGGTCTAAAACAAGTGTTTCGGGTAAAAATGTCCTAAATTCTTCATAATAGGTCCAAATTCAGTAAGACCAAATGTATTCGTTATATTACAGTATGCAGTATTCTATGTACACATTTCATATCCATACAACAAAAATTTTGTGTGGGGCATGCGATACAAGTTCGATCTCTAGAATAAGCCATAATTCAACAAGGTATGCCATTTTTGCTATAACTCCTTTTTTGAGAGGTTCAAAGTAGTGAAATCTAGAGGAATTGCATAAAAGACACTAGAGAACATTGTGTACCATTTTCATATCCTTATTCATTAAATGTACATAGTTATGATTATTTCAAGTTAGGATTGTTGACTAATCCATCAGGAAAATGCTAGTCTCTTGTTGTTAAAGTTAAGGAAGGTCTTTAGGTATGTGATCATATACACCAGGTCTATTACAGAGTTACAAATCACATTTGGATGATGAAATTGATGAGGGATTTTGTTTGAGGTATATTACAGATAGAGGTTGTATAACAATGAGGTTGTGGCACATGGTTTGATGTAATGGTTTATGGTATTTGGTTATGGATAGTGTGATGTATTGCTAGAGAAATTTTGATAGTTATATTGGTATATGTATTTGGTATATGGTTGAGATACATGTTGGGTACATGGTTGAGGTACATGGTCGAGACAACTAGTTGATGAGTTGGCGCATACATGAGGTTTATAGTTGATAATGTTGGTACATCTTAATGAGTCATGGTTTATATGTATTTGATGCATGATTTCTACATACTTGGTACATTGTTGGAGGCACTTGTTAGTAGTATTGTTGACACATGGTTTATGGATGATGCAACATACTTGTATTGGTATATTATTAGAAGAACATATTTATCTTGGTGATGATTATGAGTTGTTGTGTTATGCTTGGTTGATGCACATCTTTGAGAGTTGTCTTGGCGATTGATCTTGGTGATTAGATCTTATTTGGTTGATAAGATTGATGAGATAGGTTGTTGTGATAGGTTTTTTGGATAGGTTGTTGTGACATGTTATTTGTACATGTTTGTTGCATGGTTTATGCACTTGTTCATGGTATAGGTTGTGGTACAGGTTGGTGTATGATTGATGCACTTGTTTATGGTACAAGTTGATTACAGGTTGTTTGGTACAACTTGGTGCATGGTTGATGCAATTGTTTATGATACAACTTGACTACAGGTTGAGGTACAGGTTAATGTATGGTTGATGCATGGTTCAGTTTATTGGTATAGGTTGTTTGGTGCAGGTTGATTGGTACATGTTTAGAGTAGTATATCTCACAGTGATAGTGTGATAGTGGTTCTACAATTCTACTTATATTTCAGGGAGGTTGGACGGGGAAAGGATAGGTGGTTGTAGCCACCTTCCGATTGTAGCCGGAGAACATAGGGGTTTGTAGTCTCCTTCTAGTTGTAGCTAGAGAATTGGGAAGTTGGAGCTTCCCTCAGGTTGTAGCCTGAGAAACTAGGGGGTTGGAGCCTCCTTTCAGTTGCAGCTAGAAAAAAAAGAAAGTTGGTGCTTCCAATGATTGTAATTCTTAAAGACATATAGGAGAAATCATTCCTTTTTTTTCTCCCTCTTTGGGTTTCCATGTAAAAACACTGGTGTACTGTGTATGTGTATGATTGCTCATTTGTTCATTGTTTATTTATTCTGCAACTATTGGATGATAATGCTACATTGATATAACACTTGCATTTTATGGTTAAAAAGGATTATTGCTATATTACTGATTCACCCCCCCTCTCAATAATCCAACATTTACCATTCATTTAAATCCTTCTCCTATACCCAAATGGATAGAACTATTTTCTAAGTGCAAAAATAAAATCTTGCCATGATGGAAATACATTACCAATTTTTTGAGTACCATGCTACAACTTACTTTGCCACCATATGAGTGATGTGCCTTGAATACGAAGCGATGCCAATTTGATATTGGTTGTCTCATCATTGATTTGTTGTACACTGCAATATACCTCCATTTTTCTGACCCAATTATCAAGCTTCTCAGCAATGACTTCTCCATTATACATGGGAAACTCGAATTTCACATCAATTTTAAGTAATGGCATGTCAGGGTTATGTTTATGGGGATGAGAATGTTTTCTTGCAGAAGTATAATTTGAACTTTTACTTGAAGAAGAAGAAGATGGAGATGAAGGAGGTTAAGGAGGAGGTTTTGGAGGGTCTTCTCGCTCTTCACTTTTGTCTTGCTTTGAAGATTTCCATTGAATAGGTCTCTTCCATTCCAAGTAATCTTCATACAATATTTTTACCATCTCTGACATGGCAAGGAAATTTCTTTAAAATTCTCTTTCTTGTTGAGAAAGTCCTTCTTTAGATGCCATCTTCTCACTTTGAGATGTCCTTTTTCTTTCTCCAATCTCAGGATATCCTTCTACAAGTTTTCCTTCACCACGACTCAATTTTTCCCTGGTAATCATACATACTTAAAAACAACCAACTATCAACCTACTTTGATACCACTTGATCCGAAATGATCTTTTAAATGAATTGGTTAAGTATTTTGCATGGAAAATTTTAGCAGTTAAGACTCAATAAGAAACAAAAGAAGCTTAAGAATATAATTTGAAGATCATGAGAAGAAGAGAAAACAACTAACCATAAGCAGATTCAAGAAACCATAAGTTGATAACGGAGTTTGACAACACTTCCTACGTCTCCGGTCCTTTGTCTGAGTGGGGGATGCTTCTTTATTAATATTCAATGCTAAAAATATACATCCAAATTATATCATTTAAGTCTCTGATTGAATCAATTGTGTTCTTCTCTATCTTGGGAACCTGATGCAATAGACGACACTGAAAAGGGTGGAGTAGAACTCCTAGAAATTGCCTCCAAAACTTAGCTACTCTCCTTGCTTCCCTACATTAAAATAGACTGTTCTACAATTTTTTACATAAATTCAACCTTTGGTGTAGTGGTAAACGTTTTGGTTTAAAATGTGGTGGTCGTGGGATCAAATCCCAACAACCTACCTTTTTTTTCATTGAATCCCCACATATATTGGCATAAATCTGTGCTAAACTCCAATGTATATGGTATACACTATAATTTTATGGTTTTAAATCAACCATTTCCTATGGTTTTGATCCACCTGTGGGTTATTTGGCATGCATGTTATAAATTTTGGGGCTTACCCCAAGGTTTAATACCCATGCAATCTAATATTGATGCAGGAGCATCTCCCATATCAAGCGAGCCAACGCGGAAGACAATGGACAGCTGGATGAGCCAGCACAAATTTTGAAAATCACTTTGGAAGTTGTTGCGCAATCTTAAATGAGGTCATTTAAAGAAGCACACTTGTAAATGTAAACGTACCTTGAGACTTTAGCTCTCGTCCTTAGTAGGTAGATGACATTTAATATAGTTAATGTAAAGTAGATAGAATTTAATTCTAGATTAGATAGTTTGAGAGTGCAAGAGGGAAACGAGATATAGACACTCTCATTGTGTATTGTAACATTATTTAGGAAGAGCAAGAGCATGTAGAGAGCTGTGTAAGAACACTCATGTACATGCATTTGAATTAATAGAAAGAGTTGATTCAGATTCATGGTTTGTGTTGTTCTCTGTGTATTGATGTTGAATGATATGCTCATGAATGTTTTCTTTCTGTTATACATTTTATTTATATGTTGTGCATATGATTTCATGCTTTGAGTTTGAAGTCTGAAAGGGTGAAGGAATGAGTTTCAATTGTTTCTCTATTTGAGCTAGAGAATTCCTGTAAGGAGTGCAGTCGAAGTGTCCGCAAGGAGTGCATTGACAGAGGGTTCAGATAGAGATAGCTTTTGCTCTCATTCACCTAGAAGTGCAGTTGAGTACAGGAGCCGTGCAAGGAGTGTGCAGGCCGAGTGAAATCTCAGGGTTGTGGACCTGAGTGAAGTGCTGAAGGACTACTGCTGCAAGTGTGCACAGAGTCAAAGTATTCAAGCACTTGAAAGTGTTTGAAGGTTGCCGCAAGGAGTGCGAGCAAGAGGTTTCTTTCTAAGAACTTGAAGGCGTGGAAAAGATCAGGAGGTATAGAACCTTCGAGTAAACACCAAGACAAGCACAGGCAGGTTGTGCTGGGAAGTGTCTAAATAGACGTTGCAAGTTTGCGTGCAGGTAGACATGTTCCACGGAGGAACACTTGAGTCTTTTTGCAGATTTCATTAAAGACAGACAGATGGTTGGTATCCTCTGAGGAGAATTCATGATATCTTGTGAGTCGTCAGATCTCAAGGAGGTGCAGGGGAGATACTATAAGTATCCCCGAGAGGTTAAAAACTCAGGAGGGGCAGGACCGTCGATCCTAGTCATAAAGGACTGCCGGATCTACTCGTGGATTCGCATATCAGGGTTTCAGGGATTGAAACTCCGTAATATTGCAAAGGGATTTGTGAAATCGCGATACGCGATATCCCGACGATTACGAGAATGGTGTGGGGCCACAGGAGTCGGCAAGCAGACAGGTGGCACATCGTATGTCAAGATTTCATGAGTAGAAGGGCTGAGAAATTGGTTTCAAGGGTCGCAAAGACGCGAGGAGAGAGGAAGAAGGATAGCCGTTGGATCTGGTTCGTAGGAGGACCGTTGGATCGGAAACCCCATCGCCTATCGTGCATTCAGGGTTTCAGAGGTTGAGAGGGGTCACTTTTGACATCAGAAGTCATGAAGTGTCGAGATCGGAGGCTCGTGTGGACATGTGGCAGAGCCATAAGGTGAGACCCGTGTGGTTGACGGGTGGACATGCGTTGCCTGGAGAAAGGAGTCAACACTCCATTAAATTCTCGCATTTTGGGGATTCGCGGGATAAGAGTGTGAAGGCTCGACGCTTCAACTTGTGAGGTTGCGAGTAGCAAAAAGTGTCAAGGGAGGTGTTGACACTCAGAACTGAAATGGGTTGCAGCAAATCAATCCCGAGGCAACCTCGAACCACTTTGGATTGGAAGCTGCCCTCCTCCAACCCGAGAGGGATCTCTCGAAAAATGTCACAATATGAAATTAATTAAGCGTGAAAAAGGTGGGCATATTTATGGGTAAATGATGGTCTTGGATTTTTGGGGTTTGGGGATTAAACCAGGGAAATGGTCCATAGGGCATGGATTCAAGTGAAAACCAAAGAAATTAGACAATAGCAGAGATCATTTAACTTGCAGAAAGTGAGGCAAAGTAAGTCTATATTTCAGCGCTTTGATTTTCATGATGCAGTAGCGGAAATAAAAAGGAAAGGCCGATGTAGCAGGGAATATATGCAGAATTCCAGAAATGTAGACTGGTCTTACACCCGCTGATAGCTGGTGCAGAGGAAAGGCAGCAAACAATTACAGAAAACCATAATCCATTCGTTATAGTAGTGGTCGTACTAAAGTATAACGAAGCACATCAGTGAGAAGAAAACGAAATGAAACGCAGTTGTGACGGAATAAGGAAGAAATAACATTATGAAAATGATAACACATCAACTGTGAGTAAGGAGCATATCAAATGAATTCCAAACTAATTTAACAGAGCTGAAAAGGAGAAGAACATGCTGAAAGAAATCGACCATGATGAATCTCACAATCTCAAGCAAAAAATCATCTGTATTATTCAAATTCAGATTTACACATTAGCTCAGCATTACAAAGAACCCCTCTTTGAAAGAGGTTTTCCCCCCAGCACTACACTCATGCGCCCCCCCTTTTTTGGTTATATACATCAGTCTTTTAAAAAGAAAAAATAAAACTCTTTGTGTTCCGGGAATATGAAACGGTTCGTCTTCATGGAATTCTGTGACTGCTAAGTGCATCTGCCAGCTCTTGAACTGTTTATAATTGTTTTGACAAGTGGACAGGTTCTAATGCCGGGTATCATTCTGCAGTTTAAACTGCTAGACTCACAGTCTCGGCTTCTTTTGTCTTGGAAATTGCAGGAGGCTCACTTGCATCCGCTACAACAAAAACTCTTTTTAATTCTTCTGTCCAATCTCCCAACGTCCTAATGTAATCATCCCCGGGAGCTGAATTGACGGAAAATGGATGCCACTTGAAGGGTGAAACTGCAGGACCTTTCACGAATATATATTTCCCACTCTTGTATTTAAACCCTTGTGGCTTGATCATTACAACGCTCAAAATGTTTCCAGGATATATTGAGAACTTCAATATTTGTACAGAGTAATATCAGACCTCAATTCTCTTAGCGTCCTCTCACCCGCAAGTAACTCTAAATGTAGTATTCTCCAGAGAGACATATGTCCATGACAACCTAGTATAACCTGAACTTTGAATTCCCCTTCGACAAGCAATACTACTCTACCATCAGATACAGTTACACTTAGAAATTTCTTTTGGTGGAGGTACTTCCAACAATTGTGATCGTAAGAGTGTGTTTAACTTAGGCAAGGCTACCTCTTGCTCTTCTCTAGCAAGCACTGTTTGCTTACCGATATCTTCAATGCATTTAAGCGAGCGATCATAACTTCCCGTGGAGAGAACTTCAATAGCAGATGGAACATCATAGGCAGTGTTGTAGACTTTCATTGACATCCAGTGAAGATAAATCTTTCTTTGGCATTGCAAGATAACATAGGTAATAGCTAAAAACCCCCGCCAATGCAGTGAGCAGCCATACAGGCACAAATAAACGGGACTCATAAAAACTTGATTGTGAGAACTCAGAGACTCCGACAAACACCTCAAATATTTCCATTCAAAGCGTATTTCTATTTGCAGTTTCAATGCCTGGAGCTAGGATGAAATCCCAGCAAAAAGTACCCTATCATATGACGCAATTCGTGAAGACATTAAAATAGACATACAGGCTGTAAATACTTCGATAAAAGAGATTTTTAATGCCGGAAATGTGCAAAGAATCAACAGAGTTTAAATGAAGCCTGAGGCAATGGCATCTACAGGGTTAGTCAAAACTTGAGAAACATCTATGTGTTGACGGGCGAAATTGACCGTCTGTCAACTGGGAGAGTGGAACCGGTCCGGGGTTGTCTAAATAACCCAAGCTGTTTGGAATGGACCACCTTGACGAGTTTAACGGCTCCGTTGGCCGCTCTAAGGTCTTCTAAGAAAACCAAAGAGAGAATTGAACTGAGCTAAGTAATCTAACTAAAGTAAATAAAACAAACTAAACTATAACTAAATACAAGAAACTAACTAAAATAAAGGAAACTAGAAACTAATAAAACAAAGAAAAGGAACTAATAAACTAAACACTATTTATTCTGTACAATCCACTAATTACTATTGTAATTACTCAAATCAACTATCTAATTATCAGCTACAATATTTCTTATTCACAAATGTACACTATAAACAACCTACAGATTTGATAAAAACCTACAAAACTCATATATATTCTGCCCTAAGAGAACCAAGAATCTCTTTTTTTGATTTTTTATATTTTATGAAGAAGAAAAAAATATTTACTGAAATTAAACAATCTAATATATTTACTGAAATTAAACAATCTAATATAAATCTAATTAAACTTATATCTATATTAAACTACTTAATAAAAACAATAAACAATGTACTAGTTGACCTGGAAACGCTCCAAGTCTGCCCT
>ML859828.1:13772-25235 GCA_009831015.1 Picea engelmannii
TTTTAATAATCCCCAAAATGAACTACTCATAATTCAAGTGAAATTATCATTTTAAATCAAATCATCACAAAATAAATGCAATTGAAACAGAGTAAAGAATGCTCTGGTTTTAGTTACCATAAAACATGGTCAAACTTTGACAATCATGTTTGGAATTAAACGAAATTAAACAGTGAATCAAATCGAATGAGATATGATATAATCGTAATAAAAAAAATCATAATCGAACATGATAATAAACATATCAAATAATATTTTCCACAACATAACTGTAATCGATATCATTGAACACAAAATATATGTTACAGTTGTAGCAATATGCATCGATTTCATGTCGTTTCAATCAACAGGTTGTAGAGATTAAGCACAAAATTCGTTCTGTTTTGATCAAATACGGGAAGGCTGTTACGATATACATCAAAACAAAACATGCGTAACAGTATTGACCAAAAATCATCATCGATTTCAATTGCTGGGTGTAACATAATCAAAATCGAACAACATTGATAACCAAAACCTGGGCAACAATCAAATAAAATTGGGTCTGTGCTAATTATAGAACAATTCATCATCCTGGGCATGATCGTTTTGTTTCACAAAATCCATTCATAACAGAAAATACACTGTCATTCCAATTCGCAAAAGAACAGGGTTGGCTGGCCTCACCGAATTGACTGGCTGGAAGTTTGATGATTGTTACGATTTGTAGCAATTCTCGATATAAGACAAAACCCTTTTTTAAACAAACTCCAAACCATATCCAGGCTGGTCAAAGCAGTATGTAAATCAAATTATAACAGATAACCATGTGTCTCATAACCAATTCATATCACTGCATAAATTGTGTCTCAAAATAGCTTGTCTATAATAAATACAACAGAACATTCAATTGCAACTAATTTAACACAATCAAATCCATTGTTATGATTAATAAAATCAAGACCAAATCCAATGACAAAATTCGATTTACCAAAACAAGTTATATACAACGATGCATGTTTATGTAACAGAGAAGGTCGATGATGTACACAGAGTTTATGAATGTGCCATATAAATGGGTGAAGGTTATACCAGGGAGGTTGTTGAGGCTATGTCAATTTCAAATTGACGATTGTCGTAGCCGACTCGACATTCTTGAACAAAATTGAACCCGTTGTTCGCTACTTTTTGTCAGTGGGTTACACCTTCGCATTATGACCAATGAGCTTTGCCACTTGGTCTTCCAAATCATGGATTCTAGATTGCAACATTGGCACATCTAAGTAGTACCTCTCCAACCATAACCCACACTGATCGCATGGTGGAACAACTGGTTGAGCAGATGAGGGTTTTGATGAGTCACCAAGGGTTCCACGAGGTAGTTCAATGCCAGGAAAATTAGGATCATCCCGCAGGCAAGGTGGTAAATTCTTGACAAATTCATAAGGAGGTTTGTCACACAAGATTTCTGAGTAAGGATACTCATTTGCGAGAAAACGTTCAATATCTGAATCAGAATCTTCGCTAACCACGATAGGCTTAGGATTGGCAGAGGGTTTCGGTTTATTTCTCTCCATGCGAGAGATTAACCAAGCATTTTTCTTACCTATAGAATTAACATTAGCTTTAGCTTTAGGTTTTCTGGTTGCGGGTTTAGCAATTTCGACCTGTTTGGTCACAGCCATAGGCAAGTTCGTAGGTGGGTCAGGTAGAGGTTTGGGTAGCAACATGCTGTAAGGTACAGGGGGGATAGGTTTTCCTTCACTCACCACAGATTTATCAACTTGTGGTGGGTTTGACTCTTCAAAGCCATTACGACTGATAAAATCACCCCAACTGTCACGACATAACCCCAACTCATAAACCATAATCATTTTAATCAACCCCAAATGGAAGAGGCTGGTATCGGCCTGGATGCGCTTGTACCTCTTCGCCATCTTAAACAGACTTCTATGAAGGTAGTGAGGTACATTGAGTTCAAAACCCATAAAAACCATCAATAGACGAAGGTGAAACAAGAAAACGAACCCGTACCTACCCTCGCAAGTAATGAATTTCTTGATTATCATTAGCAAGTCGTGCCAACGCTGTTTTAACATTTTTGCAGGCCATCCTTTGTCGCAGGGTTTCACCATTCGAGATTGGAAGAGTAATGTCCACGAGACATCTTCCAATTTACAATTTTTAGACCACTTATGTCCTGTAGTAGGCAGACTAGTTGCCGAGCTAAGAAACTGCTCATTAATCTCAAGTTGCACGTCTCCCACTTTGGCTCGGCAGCCATCGAATGATAACGCAAATTGCCGAGCCACGATAGGGTTATAACCATCGAATTTCCTTATGAATGGGAGCCACCCGAATTTATCCAAGTCGCTATAAGTGCCATCAAACATCAGCAGTGCTTGGCAACCGTTAGGCTCGGCCCTTACGACAGGAGCCATGGTTTCTGTACATGGTAGGGTTTGGTTTGAACAATACAAAACGCAGGAGAAAAATGATAAGGTTTAACAGCTGCAAGCGCTCAAAGGGGAATGAATCAATGTAATGCATGCGAAGGTGGTGGGATTACCACCGCCATGCAGTGTATTAATGGCTGGGTACAACGCTGTTCCATCAGTAATCATAACGTTTAAAACACATTAATCGGCCAACCCAAATCGGTGTATAACCATATCAACGTGCCATCAAACAAATGTAGAACCAAAACCATATGTAATATTCATGCGCCAAGTGTATAGTTCAATCCAAAATGAAATCCAACGCATCATCGTATTAATCATTAAATAAAAAAAAAACCAATGTTAATCCAAATCGTGCCATTGCATCAATTCAGACGATCAAAACAAAAGTTTACCCGATCGAGGTTTCATAACTTCAAACCTTTGCCTTTCAACATGACATCAAAACTGATATATTGATCATGCGCTCATAGCAAAATAGATAACCAATGTTTTATAAAACATTATGACAAATGGTTTTATAAAACCGATAAGTCAAGAGCTCAAAACAATAAGGATCATATCACATAAAACCAACATCAATCATGACTTTTATAGAATCAAATGTAACCAATAAATCTGCATGCTCAATGGCTTATTAATCAAACAAATCCAAATGCGC
Source organism: Picea engelmannii (assembly GCA_009831015.1). Taxonomy (NCBI): domain Eukaryota; kingdom Viridiplantae; phylum Streptophyta; class Pinopsida; order Pinales; family Pinaceae; genus Picea; species Picea engelmannii. The sequence goes on from ML859828.1 coordinate 16,872, forward strand.
AATGAAAGTAAGAGTCTTTCAGGGACATAGTTTGAAAGAACCTTTGCAGTCATGTGATAAGCCAATGGTAAAGTGCCTTTCAGAAAATTAATAAAAGACGACGACAGTCCAAACAACGATGGAGGGGTTTTCACACTTTCAGTTGTGAAAACTGAATTGAAACCAAATTGCAATTGTCGCAAAAATGAAACAAATGTCTAGTTGAAAAATGCGGCGATGACTTGTCATTTAGAAGACAATTAGGTGTAGGCATCTTTTTTAAGGGCAATTAAAAAAATGAATTGGCTGCCAACACTATGATATATATATTAGGTCACTTGTGCCCAAGGTTTCTCTCCAGAACATGCTTGACTGCTAGATTCTACGCGCAAAATACACTGTTGGTCGACAACTCATACACGGACTCTATGGAACCCGACCGTCTGCTATGACTAACTTCAAATTTTTGGCCTTCCAGAATTGTGGTTGAGTATTTTCTGAATACACTCCGTATTTTATGACTTCAAAGCCAGTCGATATATCGTCTGAACAATGCCTCAACTATACCATGTATAACTCCCAACAAAATCTCGATGAACAAGAAAACTAGAGTTTATTCCTGCACCGTTAATCTTTGATTGCTTGGCCACGGAACTGGTGGAACGTTATACGGGGTTTCTTCTTCTTCCATTTCGGCCTGTATCTTCAGCCCTCTCAGTGCCATTGCTTCGATTCTCTACATAACCAGAGGCAATCAATTATCGAGAGAAACGTATTCAAACGGCCCTTGAAAGTATTGTCAGTCCTGCCAGGGGAATCTCTCTGACTTATCTGCAAGAGTCATAATTAGTAGTCCATGCCTGGCCAATGAAAATGCAACATGTCCATAACGCCCACATGAGCCAGCGCACCACCAAATAGGCCAGGTCTCTGATTCGCACAAGATGCAACAAGAAATCCACCATTACCATCGGGAACAAATTTAGGTAGCCATTTTCCAGAAGATTGTTCTTTATCGCTCGAAAAATCCTATGTCTTCATTAAATTATTGGGCAGTGATTGATCGTTATCATCCTCAACGTATATCGAAGTATGTCGATCATTCTCATAGCTCTGGTGCATACTGCCAAGTCCAAGCTAACTGATGGAATGTCGCGGGGGTCATCCATTTTGAGATATAGCTGTCCACTGGATAGAGGAGCGACCACTTAATAAAACTCTTATAGTACTAATGAACAGCCCAATGGGGTCCTTATCCATTGCATATTGGTATTTATTGCGATTGAAATCTTCAAAATGACTCTATTCATGCATGGACTTTACCCATTTTTCCAGTCAGAGGATACACAACTCAGATTTTCTTTAAAAGCTTGCAATATATTCTCTCTTTTGGAAACCAACCTTATGAAGGCCGCATATGGTGCAAGGAAATAGTAAATATTGAAGAATAATAGACTTGCAACGTGCATCACAAGCCTTCATAAAGAAATTGAATATAAGACCATCAGATTCAGGCATTCGATGTTGATTCACCATTAGTTCTGTTCTTCCATACGAGGGGAGCAATCAATGTCCAAATGTATGGCCCTGCAGCAAGCCATTCATTCACAAATTTCACCCATGTACTAGCCCAACCAACATCTATGCTCCACTTTTGCATAGTTTTGGTGCAAGTTCCATTCGATCAATAGCATACCAAAGTACATGGCTCCCATAGAGAAAAAAAAATGGAAAAATCCATAGCCATATGGAACACCATCCTCTGGCTCAACTTCATCTTTCTGAAAATTGAATCATTTTGAATCAATGCCAGTAGAAAATGTTGCCATGACTATTGCAAGCATTGTAATTAGAAAACTAAAAATTGTCATCCAGTCTCCGCTCCCTATTGTCTGTGGCCTTGTATTACATATCTCTGTTGCTGGTTCACTCCTGATAGCAGACCAACAAAGGAATACAACATAAAGTCCCATAAGTCCTGATGTCATAAGGCCTGCATTAACTTTTGAATGTAGGGAGATGCTAGTCATTACTTGAAGAAGGATTAGTGTCCATGCGATGAAAAATATGTTGAGTACGCATGATGCTTTTGGAGCATACCAAATGTACATCAGTATGATTCCAGTCAGGGAAGCAACATAGGCCATTGTTGACATTGTAATCACTAGGATTCAATTGCATGAAACATCGTTCAACATTGTTTTCCAATACCCAATATTCATTCCACCAGGTGATGAAATTGATTACACTAACAAGTTGTATGATGAGAAATATCCCAGCACCAAATATAGCAACTTCACCATAGAATTGAATAAAATCCGATGGAACTAAAAAGGGGATCACCATCAGAGTAATCCACATAAGGCTCTTCAAGGGCCACCATCTTGAATGCCATGAGTCACGAGATTCATGCAACTTCATAGATCCAACTGTTGTAAGAAACATGGTGAAATAAAATATAAAGTAGCCTAGGCTCACGTGAAGCACACCTTTTGTACCTAAGCAGTCATGGCCTCCTTGACAGACTTTCAAATCTTGGGCAGTACAGTCAATTTTGATATCTGTTACAACATCGGCTCCCTCTTGGGATGGTACTTTCTCGTAAAGTGCCAAGAACAGTAGACCAGGTGGCCTTCATCCATTGGGTGGCCTTAACATGAAAGCTGTAAATTCTGAGTTCTCCCGCCAGTGAAATCACCATCAGAAACTTTTAATGGAGATGCCAGTGCATGTGCAACCAATATTTTCCTATGAACGGCTTCTCAACCAGGCCTTAGGACTATGACAATGTCGTTCTCCCAGGGATAGATATCAACTTCGCAATTCCCCGGCAACGGCGCCAAAATGTTGACACTCAGAACTGAAATGGGTTGCAGCAAATCAATCCCGAGGCAACCTCAAACCACTTTGGATTGGAAGCTGCCCTCCTCCAACCTGAGAGGGATCTCTCGAAAAATGTCACAATATGAAATTAAGTAAGTGTGAAAAAGGTGGGAAAATTTATGGGTAAATGATGGTCTTGGATTTTTGGGGTTTGGGGGTTAAACCAGGGAAATGGCCCATAGGGCAGCGGAGTGAATTGGACAACCGAGGCCAGAGCATCGTTCGCGCATATTAAAAAAGTCATAAGCGAGGCACCTGTGTTAGCAAGCCCATATTATCTGAAATATTTTCTTATCTTCTCATTTGCCTCTGAACATACTATCGTCACGATGCTCCTACAAAAGGATGAAGAAGGATTCGAACGACTGATCACTTTTTTTTAGCAAAAGCCTTAGAGACGCGGAACTGAAGTACGACATAATAGAAAAACAGGCGTACACAATGGTAAAAGTGCTAAAGGCATTCAGAACTTATGTACTACATTCAAGAATTATCGCGTACGTGCCTACCAGTTCTGTGAAAGATATATTGGTACAGCTAGATAGTGACGGAAAAAGAGGGCGATGGCTTGCTAAAATCCAAGAATTCGATTTGGAAGTTAAACCGACCAAATTGATAAAAGGGAAAGGCCTAGCCAAACTCTTAGCTGAATCAAATCTCAGGGCTCTTGATATCAATTGTCTGCAGGGAAGTGACGAAGACACAGAACTAAACGAACGGAAGAAGAAACAGGTCCAAACTAGATCGAAGAGAAATTCTTATCATCGGATTGGTATAGAGACATAGTGTTTTACCTGCTGAACCTGAAATTCCCAAATGAACTATCACCATCTAAATGCAGAAATTTAAAACTCCACGCGGTTAAATATTGTATCACCAAAGGTCAGCTATTTTGGAAGGATCGACTCGGGTTCTTGCTAGTCTGTTTAGTTGAATCAGAAACTCAGCGCGTTATAGACGAATTTCATAAGGGAGTCTGTTGGGGGGCATCACGCATGGAGAGCTATAGCCTACAAGATCTTGAGGGATGGTTACTACTGGCCGAAACTCTTTTCGGACGTCAATGCCAAAGTGCGTGCCTGCAATCCTTTTCAAATATTCGCTGGTAAACAGAAACTCCCTGCACTGCCACTAGTTCCAGTCAAAGCTGAAGCTCCATTTCAACAATGGGGTCTAGACTTCATAGGAGAGATTAATCCCCATTACAGTTCTCAACATAAATGGATCTTAATGGCTATAGATTATTTTACTAAGTGAGTGGAATCCATTCCAACCAAAAGGGCGACAGACTCAGTGGTAATCGATTTCTTGGAAGACAATATCTTGTCAAGATTCGGTTGTCCCCGAAAGATAGTTACCGATAATGCCCAAGCCTTTAAATATATGGCTATGATCAGCTTATGTCAGAGGTATAACATCGTTCTCGGCCATTCCACAACATATTACCCCCAGGGGAATGGATTGGCCAAATCATCTAACAAGAGCCTGATAAACATAATCAAGAAAGTACTGGATGAGAATAAAAGGTCTTGGCATGTGCACTTGAAATACGCATTATGGGCAAACCACATCAGCACTAAAAGGTCTATTGACATTTCTCTGTTTCAAATGGTCTATGGGACATATGCGGTCCTACCTATAAACCTAGCGTTGCCAATGATGAAGTTATGGCAGGATCAAAACGAAGAACCCAATCATGTAACCAGGAGAATAAATCAGCTAATTGAGGTTCAACAACATAGATTTGAAGTTGATGAAAAGATGCAGAAGTACCAAGATGATATGAAAGAATTGTTCGACCTCAAGGCAAAGGACATGGAATTCCATCCAGGTGATCTAGTACTAAGATGGGATGCAAGAAAAGAGGAAGCTGCGAAGCATGGTAAATTTGACCGCCTCTAGTATGGACCATTCAGGGTCTCGGCTCCAGAAGGGAAAAATTCTTTCCTACTGGAAAACATAGACGGAGAAGTCCTCCACGCCCCTGTCAACAGGCGGTATTTAAATAATTACATGACGTAACAGTTGCCAAAAAAAAAAAGGGGGCAAAATTTTGATATATACATTGATGTACATATATGTATTTTCGTTTAAATATTTCTTTTGATTTTCTTTTTCGTTCATGAACTTTCGACACATTTCGAATAAGATTCGTATTTTCTTTTACAGGATTCCAGCTGCATACGAAACGAGCAAGAAAATTAATTTGCAATTTGGTGTTAGAAATAAATCGGCATAAAACAGGTGATACCTAAAGTAGTTTCATATTGCGCAAAGAAAGTGAAATGAAAAGGTAAAAATGAGCTTTCTCAAAAACACATGTTATGAAAGACTGTTAAAGAAAACCCAGGTAACGCCATTCAAACTACAATATCGGCTAAAATGTTATATAACGGGATTGTTTCTTGGCTTGATAATCTTTGATTTAAAATAATGATACACTCAATCTAAAACCGGTCGGTCAAAATAAACTATCCCCAAAGATATCTACAAGAGTCAGTCTCGAATTGTTTGACCATCTGTATTGTCAGTCAATAAATCGCTACCCGGCCTCATGTCTATCTTCGGGTCTAACTTTTAACAAGTTTCCATCTTCCCGTTTCATTACGAAGGGATAAAAGTTTTTCATTTTAAACCTCGTGAGTTTCAAAACAGACCGTGGAAGGAAAGCGGGTCTTCACAACTACTCAATCCCCCGCTAAACGAAGGAACGTTTAGAGCGATCCTAACTTTCCTAGGTTTTCCAGCGGTATCATAGGATTGAATCTTGCTCAAACGGGATTCCCTTTAAAAGTTATTTTCCTTTTTCTCCATAAGAACGAAGATGTTGTGAAGGTCGAGGAAAGGTTGGTGTTGAGTAATCAAAATAAGTTGACAGACCTCTAATGAAAAATATTGCACATATATCATCCCTGATACAAACTAATTGCCCCCATCTTCGTGCTCAGAAAAGTAAATTATAAGACAGGTGGTGAAAGGAAATTCAGAAATGATTGCCCCCACCTAGTCCAAGAAGACGATGAAAGGAAATTCAGAAATGATTTCCCTCGTCTCAGCATTTAAATGCATAAATTGTGAAGTGGTGAAAGGAAATTCAGTGAAAGGGGCCAGATAACTTCACCGGGGTACTGAACAGGCTCGCTTGCAGTGAAGCAATGTCTGAGATATCTGTAAGGCTGTTATACATGAATATCACTCTACTCTGGTAACCAATGCTTTCTAAAACCTGATCCACATCCCAAATTCATACGGGACTCCTCAATTAAAAACATATAATCTCATTCTTTTGATGCAAGCCGAGAGCCACAAGATCTGTTGAGTCTCCTAGGACTATTTCAATTGTCTTAAAACATACCTAAATTTAGTAATGGGAAAGGAAAAATTGTGAAAGGGACTACAACTGTGCTTGAAAAGAGTATCTGATTTTGAAAAAACTTTCCAAGGTAAAGAACATAGTCTTTTTCCCCCTTCGATCCTCTGTTCTCGGAACCTTTCCGTCTGATTGAGATTTTGACTCCATTTACCCAATATTGGCACATGGTCTACTATTCTTCCTGCCTCACAGGAAGGTGGGATCCCTAGTTGGAGCCTATGTTGGAGCCGCCCTTGTTTTTTAAGCCTGATCACGCAAGCAACGATGATTTTTCTACTCTCGAAACAAGTCCTACTTTCCATAAGAATGTTCCATTTTTTTTGTTCTACTTCGGGATCTCACAGGTCGGATACTATAACCCATGTAATTCACACATCCCGAGTCGTGAAACAACGAAGTCGTTTAAAATTCTCACTCAAGACAGTAACAAGGGTAAAATTTTCTTAACTCATGGTTAGACGTCGTCGGGGTTTCGCGCCCCGGCGTTCGCCAACCCAAAATTTTATTGTCATAGCCCCGATAGCCGAGAACACGAGGTCCTTATTCGATTGACTCATGTCAAGGTTAAGAGTAAAAGCTAAACCGTGGTAAAAGATTCTCTCGACATTTCGCCACTCGGCACTATCTTTTTTGAAAGTTACGGCTTCTAAACCCCGACTCACGAAGTCACGATGTAATTATAACATGATTAATTAATCATTTAATCCAAGATTATCTTCCCCTTAATTAAGCCTTTTTATCGTGATCTCGTGGTTTCGCAACTCGACATATAAATCTGCCCACCTTTTTCATGATTACTTAATTTCATATAGTGACATTTTTCGAGAGATCCCTCTCGGGTTGGAGAAGGGAAGCTTCCAATCCAAAGTGGTTCGAGGTTGCCTCGGGATTGATTTGCTGCAACCCATTTCAGTTCTGAGTGTCAACAGGAGGAGTCAACCCGACGTTGACCTATCGCATCTCGGGGAGTCACAACAGGAGGATACGAGATTTCAACTCACGAACTCATGAAGGTGCGAGTTGCGAGAGGCGCTGATACTTAAGCCATGGCCTATGGTTATATGTGGGGAGGGCGCTGACAAGGAAAGGAGCCATAACCATATCGTCGGTTCGGGTATCGCAAGATTGGGAAGGAAGAGTCAGAAGCTTCGACTCATGAACTAGCGAGATCGCGAGAATTAGTCTGATCTCCTGATTGTAAAGAGGAGATCCCGTGGAGAGGTTGTTGTGGGTATGGATTTCCCGATAGGGAAATAGAAGAGCCTTAGTGCTCTTCGGGCCAGAAGAGAAGAGAATATCCTATGAGCAGACGTGCCTGCGGGTGCGGGTGCATCAGTTTGGTATCAGAGAAAATAAATATTCTTTGCTTTCTGTAGCAGAGAAGAGAATTCACCATGTCGCCAAGGAGAGATAGACAATCACCCAATCCAGAGGATAGGGAAGTGCAGAGAAGAAGAGGCAGGCAGATAACAGATCCCGTTATGGAGAGATAGATGCGTGATGTCTGAGCAAGACTCGAAGACATGGAGACAACGCAAAGATGCATAACCAGTGCAGGGGATATGAGTTATTTTGAGAGTGAATTTGAGGATGAACATGAAGAAGAAGTTGCAGCCGAAGATGCATCAAACGAGTGGTTGATTAAAGCTATTGCCAGGATGGGTTCAAGAGAAAAGATGGACATTCCAGTTTACGAGGGAAATATGGATGCAGAGGAGCTTCTAGACTGGATTAGAGCTCTAGACACATACTTTGACTATGAAGATGTCGAAGAAGACAAGAAAGCCAGGCATGCTATCACGAGATTAAAAGGACATGCAGTATTGTGGTGGGATGAACTACAAGCTGACAGATGCTGCAAGGGAAAGCAGAAGATCAAGAGCTGGGACAGAATGATCGCGAAGATGAAGGAAAAATTCATCCCCAGGGACTATCAAATTACTCTGTTCAGGAGGATGCAGATCCTGAGACAGAAGCTGATGACAGTGAAATAATACACTGAGGAATTCTACAAACTGAACATCAGAGCAGGTCATCGGGAGAGCGATGATGAGAAAGTTGCCAGATATATGAATGGCCTGAGATATGATATCCAGGATGAGATGAGCATGGTAACCATTCGGATGGTG
>ML859829.1:37616-49837 GCA_009831015.1 Picea engelmannii
TTCCTTTCACCGAGGGTTTTTTATCCTCAGGTTGTCAACCGGGCTTTAGGGCCTGGCTGACTTCCCTTGAGTTTTTCCCTCCACACATGCAATAATTTCCTCCAAAGTGGTGAACGGCGTTCTAATGGTCTCATCCTTTGGTATCTATTGTTTAGGAATGTTGTAAATGACCATGCCAGACAGTGTAGAAAATTTCGCGGAATTTCGTCGAGTCTAGATAGGTTTTTTTTTAATTAATTAAATTTTTAATAATTTAATTAATTAAATGTTTTTTGAGCAAATATTGTAAAAACTGGATCTTTGGGCTTTTGATAGGGGTATTTGTGCTCAAAAGAAATGGAATAGCACCCCCTACACCCATAGACCAAGTTTCAACTCAGTCAGACGAAGTTTGCTATGCCTTTGTCCACTCAGAGTCAGAGTCAGTCAAAACAGCAATTTTAATTGCTAAGGTGACATTATTAAAATGTCAAAACTATTGTAATTTTGAGTTAGTGAGTGAGTGTTAAGGTGGCAATGAGCAAGTTAGACCCTCCTAACCTACCCAAACCCATCCTAACCCCTTTACAACTTAAAACACCCACTTAACTCACCCCCTCACCTCTCTAGCTCACGCCCTAGGGGGAAAAACGTCCCCCTTCTAACCAAACCTTTGTTTTAACCCTTGTTACTTGTTGTGGGCCCCTCTTAGGTGAGGTGCGCCCCTCCTAAACCCTAACCACACTCAACCCTCAACTCCCTAACTCTAACTCACTCCCTAAACCTCACGCCCCTCTCTTAGCTTGCGCCCCCCATGGGGAAAACACACTTCCCTTAACCCAAACCTTAACCAACCTTCAATTTATGGATTGTGGGCCCTTCTCTTTTGCCAAGTGCACCCTCCCTAGCCTCTTGACTCATCCCAAGACAACCCACAAACTTACACCTCATCAATCCACAACTAAAACCCTAGCTTGGGCGCCCCTCTCATTGAGATGTGCTCTCTTGCTCTTGATTTGACACTTGGATTCAATCCAAGTACCTTCACTTTGCCTCTTGAGGTATAAGTAAGACCCTTCCTCACCCTTTTTCTTCACCAATCATTGAGCTATTGTTATTATGCTGAAATCTCTCTTCACTTCCATCTTCTTGCTCTTGCCATCTTGTCATTTCATTCATTGCTCTTGAGAGCTTGGAGCAAGTATTTCTCCAATACTCTCACATTTGGAATAAAAAGCTTTGGAGGACATTGAAGATTTCTAAGAGTATTCTAGTTTTCTTCTTACACATGAGGTGATCTTGCTTTGATTCATGTTCTATGTATGTTTGGAGTAGATCTATGGTAAAGTATTTTGCTAGAGTAGGTTAGCAAAGAGTATTTTTGCTAGTTTATGCTTATTGGATAGCCTAGGGTTTGAAGTATTTCACATTCTTGTCTATTTGATATTGCTATCTACTTCCATGCTTCACATATTGCTTTGAGTTTTGCAGGTTGCTTCAAAGGATTCATTGGGATAGCATCAAGAGGAGCCTACCCTTGAACCCTTCTCACACTCCTTGCTTTCTTGCTCCATTTTATTTGTTGCATCCATTTCCATTTGTATTTCAGTTTCTAACACTCATAGATAGGTCAAATATCAACTTTTCATTTTCAGATTTTTTATGTAAAAAATTTCTGTGTAAAAACAGAAATTTTTTGACAGTTTGGGTGTGTTTTGCAGCATTTCCAGCAAGCTTTTGCTTTCTGTTTTTTGTAGATTCTTACCAGTTAGAGGGGGAAACACTGCCCAAATCACTCTAGAAGACTCCCCCAAGAACCATTCTTTGGTTGGGTAACTATCTCCCAACTCTTTTCCTTGTAAATCCAACTTTTCTTTCATTATTTCATTCATTTTTGTCTATAATCATAAGCTAAACATAATAAGGCTAGATTAGTTTAATTTTTGCAAGTTTATATTTTATTCATTTAGTGGTTGGCCCCTCTTGTCCAATAGACAAGTTTGTGTGGCATTTTCATTCAATAATTTGTTATTAGCTTAGATAACCCTCTTTGGCCAACAATGGTAGGCTTGCCTCCACCTTGGCCATTGTAAGTGGTTTCTTTCTTTCTAAGTTTTTCTTTCATATCTAATAAGCTAATGTGCCTGCACCTTGGGAGAGTAATCCCCAAAATCGCTAGGCCTAAAGGAAACCTATCTTTCTTTTGATGTCTATATGCTCTTAATGGTTAAAATAATCTAGGTAGTCATCACAATCAAGTTTCCTTTATTCAAGTTTTGTTTCATATGCTTATGGTCTCATTGCTAATGGTTTAATAATTTATGATCTCTCTTAAGTGCTAAATCTATTAGTTCTCATAAGTTATTTTGCCTTTCATTTTTAAGCATATGGTTATCTAAGTCATGGTTTAAGATCTTAATCATTATCTTGTTTAATCTTTATTTCTCAAAGTACATATGTCATTTTAATGGTTAAACACATATATGGATGAGCATCTTAAATCTTAAAGTTTCTTTACACTTTCATTAAGGCAAGTTGTTCTTGCCCATTATTTTTGCAAGTTGGATAATCAAATGATGATGTGATGCTATGATGTTTCTTTTTGCTTAAATGTCCTTTTCATTCATGTGATATTTTGTGGTTTAAGCAAGTACACTCATAAGCTTTACACTTTCAAGCATATCTTTCTTCACATTCAACTTGCAAATCTACATGTGGAATGGTTAATAAGTAAATGGTATATCTCTTGTAGCTTTTCCACTTATGTTTTGATGTGTTAATGCTCTTTTAATTCACATCTTGCAAACACATTTTTTCAACTTTTTCATTTCGGCCATGCGCTAAAAAGTGAATTTTTAAGTGCCTAAAACACTTCTAAAAGTAACCCAACACACCTAAAGACCCACCCGCGGGTCATAATAACACTTAGACAACTTTTAGGGGCTTCATTCATCCATCTCCACCATCTAAAACGGGTTTGAGGGATACCCAGGGGGAAGTGGCGGGGGACCGTCCCGTGATCCTTAAGGGGATCCTTTCTGGGAGAACTCTTACTGTCAGGGCTGACCTGGGAAGCTAGGGTGGGCCTCGTTGTCTTACTATCTTGAGCACCCGGCAGTCATTTGGCCAAGGGAGGAGGAGTTTAAAGCACAAACATAGTTTAGGGGGAAGGGAACTAAAATTAATTAAACTCTTAAGAAACTCCTTAAACACTTAGTTGCATAGATCATCCATGTGTATTTGGGGAACTTAGATGTATGCTTAGGAAATACACATTGATAATTACTTTCATGCTTATATCTTTCTTGCAACTTCATGGTGAATGTCTCTGATGTTTCATTGAGCAACTAAGTTAAACATTGAATATCTTATTTTGCTTGTTGTGGTGTGGATCAAGAAGGGGTTGAGTATCCCACTTGGGGAAGCATCACCTTCTTTGGTTCCTAAGTGCTTTTTGTGGTTGCCAGTGAAGGCGGTCCAATAGAGTAAGTGCTATTGGGGCATGCTTGCCTAATGTGTTGATCACACTTACATCTTGTTGTATCTCTGTACTTTTGTATATTGTGTAAACATTGTAACACTTGTAATTCTTTGTAAGTATTTGTAACCTTGGGTTTGGGGTAGTTTCAAACCTTTACTTGTAAACATTTTTGTAATAAACCACCCTCAAACTTAGTTGACCCCATTGCCCAACCTTAGGCACTAGTCTTAGTTGACTTAGGGAAAGGGCTGATTGACATTTAGATTAGACTTGCACTTTGCATTTGCTGCCTTAGCATATTAGGCTAGTTTTCCCCTTTAGCCTTTAACCAATTGAAAACAACTCCTAGAACATAACGTTAATCCAATCTAGTAACTAGGGTCTACCCCCCTTGGCTTCCCTAGGAGTAAGCCTAGAAGGAAGAGGTTCCAGTCAAGGTGACAGTGTGGACTGAGAACCTAGGCATTGTGCCTCCAAGGACACACTAAGTGAGCAGGACTTAGCTCACGTTAGCAAGTGTGTATTAGGACGGCAACAGAAGGTATCCTTTAACCCATTTGTTGGCTATCGCGATCTGGCCATCAATTTGAGGATGATAGCTAATGCTGGGGGTCAAGGTCGTACCTACCAACCTACATAGCTCCTGCCAAAAGGTGCTCATGAACCTGCTGTCCCTGTCACTCACAATGGTTTTGGGTAAACCATGCAACCTGAAGATCTCTCTGAAGAATAAGTCTGCAACATGTGAAGCACTGAAATTTGTGGCAATGGCGAAGAAGTGAGCAAATTTGGTTAATCTTTCCACAACCACAAAAATGCAATCCTTGCCCTAGACTTTGGGCACCTCGGTGATGAAATTCATGGATATACTATCCCATTTTTGTTCTGAGATGGGGAGTGGTTGCAGCAAACCAGCTAGATGAGTGTGTTCATCCTTGTTCTCCTGACATGTGGTGCATTCCATGATATAGTGCATCACATCTTCCTTCATCCCCTTCCATGCGAATCTCTCCCTTACCTGTCTGTATGTCTTGAGTCTTGACAAACCCCTGATGCCCTGCTAATGGTGAATCATGACATGCCTCTAATACTCTTCCTTTGAAAACTGATTCAAGAACTACGAAAATTCGGCCCTTATTCTATATGACATCATCCACAATCCTGAAGTTGTCATCGTGTACCTTCCCATCCATCAATTCACAGGAAAACCTGTTTTTTGAGTATTCCACCAAGAGGTGTGCTTTGCAATCAACTGAAATATCTGTCATGGCATGGACTGAGAGTCTTCTAGATAAGGCATCTGCTACCACATTATTTTTCCCCTTGACATATTCAATGTAAAAGTCATAGGCTTGGATCTTGCTAACCCATTTCTGTTGTCTTTCATTTAAGTCTTTTTGGTCCAAAAAGTACTTGAGGCTATTGTGATCTGTTCTCACAACGAATTTTGCCCCAACCAAGTATTGCCTAAACTTAGCCAATGCATGCATGATGGCTAGCATCTCTTTGTCATAAATGGTGTAGAGTAGCTCAAGACCCCTCAGTTTTCGGCTCTCATAGGAAATGGGGTGCCTATTCTGCATGAGTACTGCTCCAATGCTCTCTCCTGAGGCATTACACTCCAATGTGAAGGGTTGCGCAAAATCTGGTAATGGAAGTACCGGGCAAGTGCCCATTACCTTCTTCATCCTATCAAAAGTCACCTGTGCCTCTTGGCTCCACTTAAATGCGCCCTTTTTGGTCAAATCTATCAATGGTGCACAAATTTGGGAGAAGCCTTTTACAAACCTCCTATAGTAACAACAAATGCCCAGAAATCCTTTTAACTCAGTAAGAGTCTTGGGTGTAGGCTAGTCAAGTATGGCTTGTATCTTTTCCTGGTGCACCTGTACTCCTTTCACTCCAATGATGTGCCCCAAATAAAGAACTTTTGTAATGCCAAATTCACATTTGGATTCCTTGGCATATAAGGATTGTCCTTCCATGATAGCCAATATCTGCTCTACATGTTAAAGATGTTCCTCCCAAGTCTTTCTATATATCAGTAAATCATCAAAGAAAACCAACAGGAATTTCCTCAACTAAATGTTGAAGACATGATTCATACAAGACTGGAAGGTGGTTGGCGCATTATTTAGCCCAAAGGGCATAACCAGGAACTCGTAGTGACCATGGCATCTAAAAGTTGTTTTGGGCACATCTTGCTCCCGCATTTTGATCTGATGATAGCCAGAGTGCAAGTTTATTTTGTAAAGTAAACAGCCCCATGAAGCTCATCCAATAGCTCATCAATCCTAGTGATGGGGTATCTGTTCTTGATGTTTTTTCTGTTTAGTGCCCTGAAATCAATGCACATGCGCATTGTCCCATCCTTCTTCTTTTTACCAACACCATTGAAGATGTAAAAGGGATAGACCTTGGCCTAATGTGACCCATGTCCAAGAGTTCCTTGATGGCCTTTTCAATTTCGTCCGTATACCTTTTGGGGTGTTTATAAGGAGTAGTGATGACTGGTTTTGCTCCCTCCTCCAATTCTATTATATGCTCAAACCCTCTATCAGGTGGGGCTCCTGGTGGGATTGGTCCTGTTATCCCCTATCCTAGGGATAACTAAGGATATTATGTCTCGAGGCTCACAGGTACTAGACATGGAGTACCGAGAGCCAGGGGGTATGTGGTGTTTAGGAATCAGAGGGTTGTGGGTGACCAAAATACAAGAGAATGACCTGGAGGTAAAAATTGCTAAAATTATTAAAGGCCAAGGATTAGTTTCACTGATGACTAAGAAGGAATTGGAACCTAAGGTAATTGATCAGGTAAATTTTATTTTTGATGATTTGCAAGTTTCTGATTGGTATCATGACATTATCTTTTACTTGCAAAATTTTCATGTCCTAACTTCAGTAAGACGCAAAAGCGATCTCTGCAGCTCTATGCTATTAAGTATTGTCTTTAGCAGGGTCGCTTGGGATGGAGGAGCCCTCATGGGCTAATAGAGTGACAAAGAAGCAATCAACTAGTAAGGCACCCTTCGAGTTAGTCTATGGTGTTGATGTAGTCCTACCAGTTAACTTAATGATTCCAGTCCACAAGATGATTAGAGAGTTCACTACAGATGAGGAGGCCTTGCATGGTCGATTTGATGATCTAGTTCAGCTTGAGGAGGATAGATCAGAGGCTTTGACACATTTCATTGATCATCAGAGACAGGTAAAGAAATCCTTTGATAAGAAAGCTAAAGGAAAAGTGTTCCATGTTGGTGATTTGGTCTTGTTGTGGGACAAGAGAAGGGAGAAATTAGGAGACCACAATAAGTTTGATAGTTTATGGTTGGGTCCATTCAGTGTCCATGCTTCAATAGGGCCCAACACCTTTCAACTTGCCGATTTGGATGGTGATGTCATGCAGTTGCATGTCAATGGGCAGCGTCTTAAACACTTTTTCCAATGAAGGGTTTAAGTCCTTCAACATTTTTGGGTACTTGCAGGCATTAGTTTAGATGTTTTTATTTCTTCCATTTTGATCACTTTTCTTTGCCTAGCGTAGATTCCCTTGCTTCTTTCCAGTTTTCAGTCTAGACTAGATTCGCTGGCCCACTTTCCCTTTGCCAGCATGTTGTTTGAGTTGTGTTAGATTAGAAAATTTCCTTGCTTTGTTTCCTGCTTTCTAGGATGACCTTCTGCTTTTCCAAAGATTTTGTGCTTTTCAGAAGCCTTTTTCTACTTGTCAGTGGGCTCATGCCAAATTTTTGTGTCTTCCTAGATTGCCAGTCTAGATGAGGGATCCTTTTTCATCACCTAAGCATAAAGTTTAGGGGGGTAAGATGAAAGACATAGGTGATTGTGTCTATCTTTTCATCATTGCTTCACTGCGTTTTGCCATCTTACAGAGTCCCCTCATCCAGCATAGGGATATGATACCGAGTTTGAGTGGTTTGATCCACCACACATTTTGATTCACTTTGTTCATTTCGCACTGGGGGAGGAGAGTCATCATTGCTCTTTTTTTAGTAGGTTGCTTTGTATCGACACCGACACCTTATCTACAAGCAACCCAGGAGTGTCGAACACCTTAATGGCTGCAAGCCTCATTAGCAGTTGTTTCGCACCTGACATGGCTGAGTAATCATTGGGCCTTGATCAAGTGACTCTTGTCATAATTCAACTCCAGATCATTTTTCATTATGACAGAGTGTGTTCGTGCCTTAGGCCCCATTGTCATCATTGGTGGGTGACCTTCGCACTTAGCAAGGGCTTACCTTATTGGCCTCTGACTAAGTGACTACCTCTTTCGTGTCGACAACAGCGCATCTACCACATAGAGCAATGCACTGGTTGGCGAGTGGCAGCAGTTTCAGAGTGTAGCAACTTTTAGATCAAATTTTTCATTTCATGTGATTTTCAGAGGTATTCTAGTTTGTGTTTCATTGTTCGTCGTGCTTGACTCCATGGTCCAATGGACCAGTTACTGATATCAGTCAGCATGTTTTATGATTATCAGTTTGACTCCCTTGGCATTAGTTTTTCGGCATCATTGGCATCAGATGGTTTTAGTTGCAAACATGAGTTCTAGGTTCTCGAGACCAGCAGGGGGTCCTGCCCCTTGAGTCTCCATTTGTTGACCCAAAATCTCACCTTTGAGATTTGGATGGTCAAAGGGCCAGTCTATCATTTCAGGCTGGCATTCAGAGGTTATTCCCGATAGCACAAGACCATCATTCAGAGGTTTTCCAGGCACATTGATTCTTTTCCTAGTCAGTTAGAGGATGGTTTCTTACATGAGTTGAGTTCATAGCTTGTTTCAGTGATTTCTGAGTTATTACAGGATGAGGTTTCAGTTCCAGGTTTGAGTATGAGAGATTTGCAGCATTATGGGACACTTCTTGCCCATGAGGATCTTATTGACCCCTCACATCAGTTATTTGGCAGCATATTCTTACTCCTTGTCCAATTCTGCTTCAAATGAGTATAAACTTGATGGTATTTGGATAACTTTGCTTTTTGGTGATGAGGTGGCACATGTGATGATGTGTCAAGGTGAGGTGGCGACCCATGTGGGGCCCACATGCTTAAATCTGGGCCCTTTTCCTCCTAAAACAGGGCCCACTAAGTCACCCAACACTTGCTAAATAAAAACTGGACAAAGCAAAGAAGTTTCCCAAAGTCATAAGGCATTCTAAAAGAAAGTAAAAAGTCAAATTGGGTGAGTTGTCTTCTTTCTGCTTTTAGCTTTTATCTTTTTCCCTTTCCCAGCTATCCCCTTTTCCTACTTTAGCTTTTGCTTTTAGCTTTCCACTTTTTCCTTTTTCCCTTTTCCTTCCCCTCTTTCACTCATGCGACCTAACTTTCCCCCATTCCCTTAACCTAGGCGACCTATTTCTCTTCATGAGGTTCGGCCTTTCCTACCTTTTTGGCCATAACTTTCTCATACCTAACAATTTTTTACCCATTCCACCTCCATTCTTCTTCATATAACCCCTAGATTTGACCAGATGGCTTGGGAAAGGTTCGCTCGACCAGTTTTAGCAGGCATTCATGCAGTGACACATGGCAGGTGGACAGATTGACACTTGGGTGAGGAATAATGGCTAGCTTTTTGCCCAGTTTGGAAACATCAAGGCGAATTCTTCATGCATTTAGCTATATATGCAGCATTCTTCCACAGTTGACAGGTTGATCACTCTATTGCAGGAGCATTGCTACTCTCTCATTCTAGTTTCAGATTCTCAGTTTCTTGGAGATCATTGTAACAGTTCTTGGCTTTTCTCTGTGATGGATCCGTTCCTCTGATTTGACATGAACAAAGAGTCTTATGTGTTGATTTTGGCCTAGATTCGCGTTGTTGCATTGGATTTCTAACTAATGGCAGGCGTTTGAAGCTCATCCTTCACTGGGGGTCGATTTGGAACCTTTGAAGCGCTCTTCCTTCTTGATTTATTGTCTTTTTTGCATTCTAATGGTTCGCTCTACTTAGGGTTTTCCACCAAAATTCATCTAAAATCAATTTTTGCAAGTTTTGGGTGAGGTTATCTAACCCTCATCCCAAAACCATCTTGTGCTTATTTGATTTGTGTTTTGCAGGTCAAATCTCATCTATCAAGCAGCACGCCCTAGGGTAGCCTCCCTGTGGTTGGCACGCACCAGCCCAAAATGAGAGGGGTGACATCAATTGTGATCGTAGGATCCACCCCTAAATTAAGCCTAGTTTGATTCCCTCAATCTACAACCGACCTAAAGCCTAGGTTGTCAGATTTATCCTTAACAGGACAGCAAGATTAACTTGTTGATCCATACTAACATATATCATTGCAAAGTGTCTTTCTTTGTGTCTCGGGAAGGTACAATCATCCGGAGAAGTACGGCACCTTTGGGGCAACAATCACTTGACTTACAAGGCATCTCTTTCCACTTCTCATTCCACTTAGATTTGACTTCTAGGGGTTCCACTTTCATCATCCATCTATCTACATCTCATTCCCCCTAGGGTCACTGGGATCGCCTCCCTAGAGTGACCTAGTCACCCTTGAAGTGCGGGACCTACATCGAGTTGACATTGGGTGTAGGATTTCCTTAGTTGTAGCACTTGCTTTTGTGGTTGGGTCGGGCTTTGCCCAACCTACAACTTGTGCTATAACAAGGCATTAATGGAATATACAATGCATCTTCTTTAAAAACATGAAAAAATTGAAGAAATGAGAAGATAGTGAAAATCAAAGAGAGCATCACTCAGAAGGATGCCCATATGTTCATTCATAGGAATGATGTCAGTAGGAGATCTATATGAATGATTCTCATATTAACGACCTGCACATAAATATAAATTTTCCTTTTTCCAGGAAAATTTTGAATTTTTATTACGACTTCCTTTATTTGGAGGATGCATGTACCGATGGTGTCAATAAGATGCCTATGTTACTAAAATCGGTATGGACACCCATGAGAAATCTTTTCAGAGGGAAAATGGATGAAACAATGGAAAATTTAAAATCCTGATAGATTTGAAAAATGTGATTTTCTGCTGTAAGGGCATGTAAGGGCATCATCCCTTAGGAAGACACTTGTACACTGCAAACCTGAGGAAATTTTGGTTGATATTTGGAATATACCTACTTACAGATGAACAATATTCTAACCAAGAAAAAGTTCAGAAAACTGTACAATAATCGTGAGTACAAGAAGTACAATATTTAAAAGAAAGAAGGAACGTATATTAATGCCCTTCGGCATCCAATGACAGATAATAGGACTGGTAAATTGCATATATACAGTAGAGGAGTGAATTTAGCATCTCCATCTAACAATATAGTTCTCTTCCAAAGATTGGCAATACCTAAAGCATCTTAGATGTGGCACCAGAGGGAATATCAACTATGGCAGAGGAGAGGATTTTTAATGATCGTAGAAGCAATTCCAAGGCAACAAGACTGATGCATCCAACTTAATTGTATACACACATGCACCCACAGAATTGAACACACCCAGGAGAGAAACTCTAATGGATGAAAATGTATGCCAGATGTAGGCTGCAAATGCAGTAAATCCATGGGTAACAGTGCAAAAGATCTAGCATCCTATGTGCCATCCACAATTATAAACTCACCCAAGATCTTGTGAATAATGTTCACTGCCACCACACAGGTAATCAAAAACAAATTTAGAGAAGCAATAAATATAACTACTTGAGAAAAATACATAGTAGAAGATTACATTAAAGGAATTTGTGAGTTAGCCACTTCAATTTACTACTGCAATGCTTTATTGTTGCCAGAACCACAAAAAAAATGTAGAAAGTAACAAAATTATCTCTCATACCTCGATGTCAATAGATGTTCCTGTTGTTACAAAAAAGAGGCCTAGAAGTAGGCCTCTAAAAGGCCGGATGTCCGCTTCAATCTGTGTTCGGTAATTGGTCTCTGCAAGAATGGCACCGGCTAGGAAAGCCCCAAGCTGTACATAGTGATCCTTCAGTCAAAATGAAAGTAGCAAGAAGTCTAGCATGAATTTAAGTGCAAAGGATTTCAATATCAAACCGTGTCACTAAAACCCAATTTCTGTGTCAGAAGTGAGGTGCCTGTCACTGTTAGAAGGCAAAGTGCAATGAAGGCTTCTGAACTTCTGGAATCTGCAACAACCTGTTATGGAGAAGTGCTTAGCTCCTCAATAATTATCTAAATGCCAATTTATCAGGGATATAAAACTCAAACAAAAATTCATATAGATGTTTATTGTTACACCAAAAACATGGATCACCTCAAAGATGCGTCGCAACAGAAACTTTCCTCCAAGTGACAGCAAACACAGTCCACCAAGTGCCTTCAAGCTCTCTGCAACTAACATTGGCCAAACACTTTCTTCTCCAAGATTCTGACCGATGGCATTCTCAAATCCCAATAGTTAGCACAATGGGAAATTGGAAACTCAGTTCAGTTAATGTAGTGTTTAAACTTTAAATGGAAACAAAGCCCAATACGTCTATGTGCAACATTCAGAATAAAATTCAAAGCATTACTTTAGTTTAACAAATCAGGTTGCAGGTGAAGTTACAAAATTTTTGAAGCACAAGGATCAAAATTCAACAAGTCAAACAAAAAATCATATCGTCATTTTTTAAAAGAAAACTGAGGCCTATATTACAAAAAGAACATAACATACATTAGGGGATAACAACACAACCTTTTCTTCCCATGTACACAAGTGGTGCAAGAATCTCTAATTATATCCTCAGGTCAGTTGACAAGAAATATTTCCTAAGTAACAGGAGC
>ML859830.1:7661-25234 GCA_009831015.1 Picea engelmannii
AAAATGAAAATGTCTCCTTGGTATATATAGGAGACTAGGAGGTATAATTACAACTAATGGCCTAAAGCCGACATAAATAAAATAGCATTACTAATCTAATATGCCCCAATTAAGGGGTAATGAGACAATATTAGGGCTTAACAAAGGTCATCAAAGACCTACAGACCTCTTTATCTTGATTTCAGTCAAGATCATTGTTCTTCAACTTTCGCTTTTGGGTGTGAAGTTTGTTTTTCTCTTTGATTGTTTCTTTTCTTTCGCTTTTAGTTTCGATTGCTACAAAGGGTGTATTGTTTGTTTGACTTTTGCTTGTGCTAGTTTGGTTCGCATTCATATAAGAAAGATAATTAGCAAGACGAGCATTGTGTTGTATTGATCATCACTCATACGCAAACAATAAAAGACATCTTTATGATGGATTATGCATATTATAAGGCACTTGAAAGTTTTTGCATTACATCAGGATTTGATTGAGAAAAAGAATCGTTTGAGGGAATTCCTTATTTGTGCTTGATTAGTGAAAAGAACTCTCTCTCTCCCTTAGATAGATGTTCATTGAAAGGAAATGACTGCTTATCATGTTCGATGCATTCTTTGGGTCTGAGTCATAATTCCATTTGTTTCACTTCCATGCACCTCTTTTGCGTAAAGAACAGCCATAAAATCAACGCTAATTAAAAGTTATCTAGAAAATTTTCTTTTCTAGGATCCTCCACCAACAGTAGACTAGGTTTAGTACTTTGGATTAGGGTTGTGAGCATAACTCTCCAAAGTTCCAAAAACAAACAGTAGCATCCTGAGTTAGGGAGAGTCAAATCTAGTTATCGTATAAGTCTTCTTGGGATCCCCCTCTCACACAGGGGTTACACACGAGGTCGCATTCGGATAAGCTACAGGGACTAACCCTCTGTGGTTTATCTGATTGTGGTGGTCAGATCGTATTATGGGGATCACTTTGAGGTAAATCCACAATTACTGCGTGGAAGCCTTTTAGTTGATTTCGGGCTTGATACCCTGCCCGTATGTTCGGATCGGACTGTCGACTGTTCCCGCCCAGGGGCTGACTGTGAATTGGTAACCTTAGTGGACATAATATTTAGGGTCTTACACAAGGTGACAGTGATGGGAAGTCTCACTGTACCTGGAGCAGACATTAGTCAAACTCACTCGGGCTCCTTGGAGGGTAAATCCACAATTATTGCATGGAAGATTGCACTAAGGCGTAAGTCCGTTAAGCAGGTTTCCATTGTAACTATTCCACCCTATCCCTGCCCCTTTTGAACTTGATCACGCGATGTTGGATTTCATCACCAACTAGTACGGTCATCAAAAGAAGGTCCTGTTTGCTTGGTTGTGATTCTTAGATTCTATTAGCGTATTTTTTTTCTTTTACTTAGTGGACCTTAGGTCGAGTCAGTGTTAATGGCATCGAATCCTAGGAGTACTAATGGAGGAACCCCTTCTTCTGGGGAACCTTATACCTTTCCCTCATTTGGAAACTTTGGTCCTCCATATGTTGCCACACTGAGTCTTCCAAGACTCACTATTGGATTACCAGTTTGTTTGTTCCCCACCCCGGTAATCCCAAATCCTCCCAATGTTTCAGTTGCATCTAATACTTTGGATGTCAATGCACCACCCACACATCAACCTCACGTCGACTTTTCTCCTTCTTCGCCCATCAAGTCTCCTTCCATTTCTCCTTCCTTTCCTAGTGAAAGCTCTAAAGCAAGTAGCCAGGTTGATCAGAAGAAGAAGAAACAGAAAGAGAAGAAGAAGAAGAGCCCGAAAAGGACCAAGACCCCAACAACATCATATGTTGGATCTAAGAAACCAATTATTGTTAATAGTACTGGGAGTGTTGATGAGGTCAACAAAATTGAAAGGAAGAATCCAAAACCCAAATTCCCTTGCAGCCTTTGTAAGGGTGAACACTTTCTGAGGGATTTCCCCGGTCTTACCCAGGTCTTAGAAATGTGGTCATCCACGTCATCGGCCTCTATCGGTCATGTCGATGATCCCCCATCAACTAGTGATGTTCAGGTTGGTAAGAAGAAGAAAACTATCAAGTTCCCTTGCATGTTATGTAAAGGTAATCATTACTCTCACCTTTGTCCTCGCATGGACGAGGCTTCTTCTCTTTTGGTAAAACTTCAACTTCCAAAAGGTTATCGTAAGCTTTCCTCCGACCCATCATTGGTTGATGGACTGGTCAATCCGGTTCCATCCCCGGTCAGTCCGGTTGATCAGGTGGTCAATCTAGTTTCCTCCTCGATTGAACCACAAACCCAAGTAGTTGATCCAGTTCTGTCATCGATCAGCCCCACTCTTCATCAAAAGAGTGACACCAAAGCGGTTGATCCATTTCTACCCATCGACCCCATTCTTCCCTTGGAGAATGAAACTCAAGTGGTTGATCCAGTTTCGCCATCAGTCGATCCCATTCCTCCATTGCAGAATGTCAAAGTGACTAATCCAGTCCCTTCCTTGGTCAGTCCCACTCTTCCTCTGAAGAGTGCCAAAGTGGTCGATCCAGTTTCTCCATCGGTTGATCCCATTCCTCCATTGAGGAATGTCAAAGTGATTGATCCGATCCTATCATCGGTCAGTCCCACTCTTCCTTTGAAGAGTGCTAAAGTGGTCCATCCAAGTCCACCATTGGTTGATCCGATCCAATCATCAGTTGATCCTACTCCCCTTCTAGAGAGTAAACCCGATACTGGCCATGTTTTTCTTGTTAATACAGACTCTACCATGCCTGGGGGCATTCCTCCTCCTCCTATGGAACCCCCTCCAAGTACTGAAGCCGTCCTTTTTGATTGGGGTGTGCTAACTGGACCTTGTCTTCCCTCCCACATTCCTTTCTAGATTACAGTACAGGTTCATGGTCGAGACGTTCCTCAAACGTTGATAGATGAAGGTGCGTCCATTAGTATTTTGTCTTCTGTTGCTTGGTACGCTTTGGGTTGTCCGTAGCTTGCACCGGTTACGCAGAATATGTTAGCTTTTAACAGAAGAACTAGTCAACCTTTATGGATCCTTCCTTAGTTTCCTGTAACTTTGGGAGGGAAAACTGTCTTTATCGATGTCATGGTAGTCCGAGACCCCTTGGATTTCTCTTTACTCCTTGGGCAGGATTATGTCTATGCTATGAAATCTATTGTATCCACTCTTTTCCGTGTGATATCTTTCCCTCACAATGGAAGAATTGTGACTATTGATCAACTTTCATTCATCGGCCCCGACTGGGTTACCTCCCTAAGTGGTTCTTATATGAAGACAGTATCACCCCCACCACATGTCAATTATGTGGTGTTGTCTCCCATGATCTCCACTTCTGACGATTTGGATCCGGTAGTGGACATGGTGATCTCTTCGGTAGGGTTATTGGAGCTTGATCTCCTTACCCCTGTCACAACCCTCGACATGTGTTCCTTCCAGAGTGATCGTCTTCCATCCGACGAAGATCTCTTGGAAGCCATGACCGAGTTTTTTCCCTTGACATGGTATCCTTCCAGAGTGTTATCCTCTTGGAAGCCATGATCAAGAAATCACGAGCATAGTTTCCCTTCTCTGTGGCAAGCTCATTAAAAAAATGAAACAAAGGTCACGAGCATAGTTTCTCTTCTCTGTGGAAAGCTCGTTAAAAAATGAAACAGAGGCCACTAGCTTTCATGCTGGGGGAATCATGAGCATAGTTTCCCTTCTCTGTGGCAAGCTCGTTAAAAAATGAAACAAAGGCCACTAGCTTTCATGCTGGGGGAATAACGAGCATAGTTTCTCTTCTCTATGGCAAGCTCGTTAAAAAATGAAACAGAGGCTTTGAGCATAGTTTTCTTCTCTGTAGCAAGATCGTTAAAAAATGAAACAACAATCTGGGGATCGAACCTGGAACCCTTGAGCATAGTTCTTTTCCTGTGTCAAGCTCGTTAAAAAATGAAACAATCACCTCTCCCTTCAAGTTGAGTATTTCGCCAGATCTCGTAGATGTCAAGTCGAGTCTTTCATTAGGTCTCGTTTTTTAACCTTCATTTCATCCACCTGTATCCTTTTTCTCCATCTAGCACAGAAATTGGTGACAAACTCAAAGTCGGTGAATGAATTGAAGCTTGGGGGGGCATGTCTCCAGCCTTTGATGATCATTCTGGAGTCAAGTCACTAGCTTTCAAGCTGGGGGCATATCGAGCTTAGTCTTTGTTCTTTCTTGTGCTCGTAAATACATGAGAATGCAACTGGGTAAAATTTTATCTCTTTTTCGGACCCGTACGGATACAAACACACGAAAAAGGAACCCCCCTGGAGTCTCCTTTAAACCCTTTTCAGACTCTCTAAATATGAAAAGATTGTCGAGCAACCTTGCTTCCTTTCACACTTGTTAAAAGGTCAGAAAGGGCGTCTTTCGAGCGATAGTTTAACCCTTTTTAGGTCTCGTTGGACTATTGTATGAAAAAGGAACTGAGAGAGTTCTCTTTTAAGTGTTTTTCCAAACTCTATAATCCAGAAAAACCTTTGAGTTTTCTGTCTTTGGACTCGTTAAAGCACACATCGACAGACCCATATGGGAATGAACCCTTACTTCTTCCGCTTCGTTAAATAAAGGAAGAGGAACTTACCGAAGGTGAGTTATATCGAGCATGTGTTATCCTCCTCGAGCTCATTAAATCAAAAAGAGGTACTCGTCTATCTGGATGGGGGAAAAAATTGAAAGGAGCAAGCCAAGCAGTCTCTTGAGAACATCATCCAGTACTTCTTAGAGTCTCCCTTGAACATGACACTTTGTCATTTTGCACATATCATAATCCGTTGAACCTCTACACTGAGCCAATCCTTCGAGTTCCTTTCTCTCCTTTGGGTCACCCGACGCAAGTCACAGTATCCACTACATAGTTTTGGCCCATGTCATGTTTTGATGTTGTGCCTCAGTGTTCAAGGGAAGTATTCACCTCGAGAGTCAGCCATCCCAAATATCTTGCCTCAAAACCTATGTCAGTCCATGTCCATTTGATCTGCCAATTACATCTCTATGTCTTTTTTGTGTCGTTGATGGGGGATACATCAAGGCCCTCCCTCGATGAGTCTATTCCTGTCGACTTCAACACATTATCTGGGAATCAGATTTAGAAACCAGTTAGTACTTTGGGACCTGCATGCCTCAATGGCAGGCCTCCTCACATTCGACAATAGGTTTACATCATTGACCTATGATCGAATGATTCCATGGGTTTTCAACTTCAGCTCATCTATTCACATTTGCTGGAATGTACTAGGGTACCTTGGGAATCATTGACATTAATGGTGATTTCCCTCGCACTTGTTAACGGTTAACATCATTGACTGGTAATCAAGTGGTTTCTACCATGTTCGACATCAGGACATCTATTCACATGGTTAGATTTGTACCATATCGGGATTGGTAATAAGACCCTGGGTTGAGTGATCACTTTGATATGTACTTTGCCCAGGTTGCGAAGGAGTTTCTCTTGAACAATGACACATATACTGCTACATAGATCCACTTTGTATTGGTCATGGCTATGTCTTGTCATCTCGTAGATCCACTGTGTATTCTTTGTGGCTACGATCAGTTCATGTCATCAGAGTATAGATCCACAATGTATTGTCAGTGGCTATACCTTTTTATCAATACAATTATGGATCCGCAGTGTATTTTATGGCGGCCATATCTTGCAAGTCTTGATCACCCAAGCATAGGTATGCCTGCCTTGGGTTTTGAAACATGTCATGATATTTGTTGAATGTTTGTGTGCAGCGTTTTTCAGGTTCTCCGAGTCTATACCCTTGCTTGAACGTCTACAAAGTATTTTAGTTATCAGTTCCTATCTTCTAACTTCATACTTTGGGGGGCAATCTGTTACACATCAAAATTACTCACTTTGATAGTGTCGCAAGTGTCGTCATTACAAAGGTCGCAAGTGTCGCATGTTGCTCACAAGTGTCGCAAGTGTCAGGGAAGCATAATGCCATGATGCCTATGTCGTGCCTATAACGACATGAGAAAGACACTTGAAACACCTCAAACATTTAATTTGGAAGAGGAGAAATGAGTCAGCAGGCTTGCAAACCTTTTGCCATCTGAAAGAACCTCAAAAACTGAGTTTTTAGAGGGGAGCGCTCCCCCTTACACTATCTCGGAGCGCCGGTGCTCCCCCTTACACTAGCGTTATAACGCTCCCTTGGCCCTTTTGATGGAGTGCTATAGATTTTGAGAGCACTGGCGCCCCCTAAAGCTTACCAGGGAGTGCTACAGCGCTCTGATGGCCCTTTTGAGGGAGCGCTATCTATTCTGGGTAGTTGTTAAGTTGTTGAGATGAATGGGGGAAGCATCTTTTCATTCTTGGAAGGCAGTTGTATTCGAAATCCTAGTCCAACCATGATCCTAGGGCATATTCTCAACTGAAGGAGGCAAATCCTCAACTTCCCCAAGGATATCTCAAGTGGTTAAAGCCTCTCCAAGGCTATATAAGAAAGCTTTCTAATGGTGAAAGGGGACTGGAAAATGGAGAATTACACCAAACTTATGATCTCATAAGTAGTGCCGGAACATAGCTGATTGGAGGAAGAATTGCTAGCATGAAACCTATGATCTCATAGGAAACACACAGTCAGCCAAAGGAGAAGTGATCAGTGAAGCTGATGTTATCCAAGTTGTGGATCTTTCGGGCAAGGGTTAGACGAAGAGGACTTGACGAAGCTGTCGCATTCGCATCTACGATTGTAAGTACTGTTGTCGTTATTCTCATCAATATGACACGCTTGGCCTGTTTCTTTCTAGTTTGTGTCTAATGTCACATGAACTTATCACTTATTGATAGATCTATTTTCAAGCTAATATCAATAGAGTAGGAAGTGGTCGTATCTTGTTTTTTCCACAGAACTCAGTGAGGAGCAAAGGATTGGATCGCAACTTGGAGCGTGCAGGGACAAACGTCGATAAGAGGTACCTCTATCATCCTTCCTTCCCATGTATTAGTTTAGATGGATTTGCAAGGAAGTCAGTTTCCATGTTAAGCATTTTTCTGTCTAGGCTTAAGGTCAAGCTCTTAGAGGCGATCTACCTGTCCGCAGGGAGATTTTACTACAACACCTGTACCTAGTCCTAGGAATTAGAGAATCTCCAGAAACTAGAATAAGGACTAATCCTCTTGAGAAGAATACTCAGAGAGTGAAAAGAAGGAAAATACGGACTGGAAAAGAGTTTAATTAGCATCCCAACTAAATGAGTTTGAGATTAAGGATGTTATGTTATATCTAGGATCTGATGTTAACATAGCTTCAGGGAAGCCCCAGTTGACATATTCCCCAATCCAGTTAAGAATGGCCAATCAATATTGTATTTTTCCAATAGGAAGACTAGAGAATGTGGATATAGATGTTGCGGGAGTGAATACTGCAGCTGATTTTGAGGTGATTGAAATCACGGGGGATAAGGACCCTTATCCTGTTCTACTTGGTATCAATTGGGCTTATGATAACTATGCAATGATTGACCTAAAGAGAGACACTATGACATTTGAGGTAGACAAAATAAAAGTAGTTCAACCCTTAGATCTGCAAGTAGGTCCTCGATACACGGAGCCAACATACAACAATATGGAAGGAGAAGATTTGGAGCAGTTATACGTTGTAACAACAGGAACAAGAGAAGACTACATAAATCCTATGACTAATGGATCTGTAACTTGGAGGAGCATACAATCAGCGAAAGAAGATTCAAAACTATCATTTGACAGTTGGAAGAAAGGTTCATACGAAATATTTTCAAGAAGATGTGCAACTGTCAGAGCAACTAGATGGGTTGGAACCGAGGTCACAAAACACCCGATATACGATGGTACCTTAGAACTTAACAATTTTCTGGTCAGAATGGAATAAAATATAGTAGAGGATCAAAGGATTTAAGTTATGGACTTAGCCCTCTAGGACACCCCTGCTAGATGGTGGACTAGTCACAAAGACTGGATTAAGAACTGGAAGGATGTGAAACAAGCTATCCGATATAGAAAGATAAGGAGTAGCTGGAATCAGAGATTGAGATGGATTTCCAAGTTGCGCAATTGTTCAAGGGACAACCTAATCCTAAAGCACATATTGAGAAATGTGTGAGATAGTGGCAAGTTGTGGAAATACCAACTTTATTGTGGGTTCAAGTATTTCCCCATTCGCTAGGTCCGATTATGAAATCTTGGTACATGCATGAAGAAATTAGAAGACAGACGAGCGACTAACAAACATTGGTAGATCAATTTTGCAAGGAATTCTCATTTAAAAACCTAGTGGTATGTGAAAATAATAGCCAAGCACTTCAGTCTAACCTTCACCTATACATGAACATGATACCTATAGAATTCTATAAGATTGAGAAGGATTTGGAAAACTCAGATGATTTAGAAGAATTCAGAAACTTAGCCATTAAGGAAACATAAGGAAGTAGAGAAATTCATAACACCATACCCATCCAGACTGATACTTCTTATAATTGTCCATTGAAGTTGCGAAAAATCAATATAGAAACTACAAAGAAACCTAATATAGCCATGGTAGGAGATTATTGGGATGAGCAAACTAGCGAAGAAATACATATCATGTTGCAGGAGTATGAGGACTTATTCCCAAATAAATTCTCAGAACTAAAAGGGATTAAAGGAACTATGAGAGAGATTAAAATTGAACTAAAACTAGGATCAAATCCTATAAGGCATAGACCATA
Source organism: Picea engelmannii (assembly GCA_009831015.1). Taxonomy (NCBI): domain Eukaryota; kingdom Viridiplantae; phylum Streptophyta; class Pinopsida; order Pinales; family Pinaceae; genus Picea; species Picea engelmannii. The sequence goes on from ML859830.1 coordinate 16,390, forward strand.
TCACCTTAACTCCAGAGTGAAAGAGAAGTTTAAGAGGTAAATAGACAAAATGCTTGAGGCTGGACTTATTTTTATAGTGGAAGAAGTAGAATGGGTTAGCCCAATAGTCATCCATAAAAAGAAAGGTACATAGGAAATTAGGGTATGTGTAGACTACAAAATCCTTAACTCTTCATGTCTACATGACCCTTTCCCAACCCCTTTTACTGATGAAGTGCTAGAACAAGTTGCAAGGAAAGAATCTTACTCATTTACAGATGGATTTTTGGGATATCACCAAGTAAGGATTGTTGAAGAAGACAAAAATAAGACCACATTATTAACATAGTGGGGGTCATTTGCATACAATGTGATGCCCTTCAGCCTAAAGAACTCCCCTACAGTTTTTTCTAGGATTGTAATAGCATCTTTCTAACAATTTATTCATAAATTTATAGAAGTTTATATGGACAATTGGGCGATATACAGTCTGCTCAAGGAACATGTAGCGCTACTACGTCTGATGTTTGATAGATGTAGGGAATTGCAAATATCTTTGAACCTTAGAAAGTGTATCTTTTGTGTTCCACATGGAAATTTGTTAGGCCACATAGTATGATGAGAAGGAGTACTGGTAGACCCAACCAAAGTTGTGGTTATTGTGAACATGCCACTGCCTACGAGCACCAAACAATTGCACTCCATACTAGGACACACATGGTACTATCAGAGGTTTATCAGAAGGTATGCAAACATTACTACACCTCTGGAAAATCTACTAAATAAGTCATAAGTGTTCCAGTGGATGCTAGAGTGTGATAAGGCATTCAACATCCTGAAGGAAAAACTCAACATAACACCTATTCTGATATTTCCAAACTGGGAAAATGAATTTCATGTGCACGTAGATGCATCAGGTATTTCCCCGGGAACCGTCTTAGCTCAACTAGGATATGGAGCCATGGATCATCCTATCTAATTTGCTGGAAAGAAGTTGTCACAAGGTGACTGCAAATATACAACCACATAAAGGGAGGGTTTAGCTATGATTTACTCTTTGCAGAAGTTGAGACATTAATTTTTAGTATCTCATTTTAAGTTCTTTACTGATCATTCTACGTTGAAATATCTAGTTAACAAGCATGTTTTGGAAGGAAGTATTTATCGATAGTTGTTATTATTTCATGAATTTTCATATGAGGTGATCATTAAACCTGGAATATGCAACATGTGGCCTAATCACCTGTCTATATTAGAGCCATGAGAAAGTGGCAGAGTAGTCTATGATCAGCTCCCATATGCAGACTTGTTCCAGGTTCAAGCCATACCAGAATACCTGGAAGACATAGCAGTCTTATTAAGCACAGGAGCTTGCCCAGAAACGTACTCCGCAACTCAGAAACGTCATATGGTGGTTAGAAAAATAGACTATCAAATGATTGTAGGAAAATTGTATAAGTTAGGCCTAGATAGTATCCTCAGGAGGTGTGCCTTAGATCATGAAAGATAAGACATATTGTGGGAGTGCCATAGTGGAGTTGCGGGAGGCCATGTTGGAGGAAAGGCCACTGCGCAAAATATCCTCCAAGATGGAATATGGTGGGCCACACTTTTTAAGGATGCAAAGGCATATGTTATATATTTCAACATCTGTCAGAGAGTGGGAAAGCCATCATGACGAGATGAATTGCCTCTTCAGCTAGTTCGAGCTCTACAAACATTTGAGAAATGGGAAGTTGACTTCATCAGGCTGATCAACCCCACAACTAAGAATTAAAAGGCCAGGTATATTATTACCGCAACTGATTACCTTACATGTTGGGATGAGGTAGTAGTTTTCCAGGATTTCTCGACCAATACTTCCGCTAGATTTATTTTTGAAAGTATTATCACTAGTCTACATGAAAGAGGTTGTGGTACCTATAGAATTCATTACCTTGAGTCTATACATTGCACAAATTACACACATGTCGGAGGATGAATCAGTCGTGCAGAGGCTTATGGAATTGTAAAAACTTGAAGAGACCAAATTTTAGTAGACTTTCATCAATCAGTTAAGAAAGAAAGGAAAAAATCATGGCATGACAGACACATTAAGACTAAAAAAAATTCAAAATAAGATAAGCTCCCACTTTATGAAATTTGATACCAGAAACATCTAGGAAAGTTGTGCATGCATTGGTTGGGACCATTTATAGTTGTAGAGATCTGACCCTCGGGAGCAGTCAGACTTGTGCAATTGGATGGTATACTTCGACCATGATGGGTGAATGGTGCTCACCTAAAACCCTATATGTCTTAGAATTGAGCTAAAGGATAGTTTCTCTAGTCCAAAGGAGCATGCATAGTAGTTAGATTTGATTTTTTTGTAAATTTTGTGAATTCAGTTAATAAATTCAGAGTGTGAATTGTTGCGCCGCGACATGTATTTCATTTTTCGGTCTAAGTATTGTTTGGATGCATAACTGCTTAATCAATAGTGTAGGATCAAAAGAGCCATGAATCCATTAATGACAGTCATTAAATGTGACGAGGACTCCTTTATGGTCGGATGTAGAGCGAATTCAGACACAATCCTAGTCCATGTGCCACATGAACCCAATCCAGTCATAGCCTTTATGACCGCTACAGTAACCCGTCTGAACTAGGTTAAACCATAAATCCATGATACATGAAGATTCCATCGATATTCATGCTAGTATTCTCATCCATTAAATGGTAAGGTTTGAAGTCATCCATGTCCCCGAACAACTTTCTACGGAAATGTCAGGATCACCCAATAGATTTACCCCATTAATCAGTCCCGTCGGACAACTTAGCTCCAAGTTGCACCTATAGGGTTAATGATGAATAGCCTTAGCAGTTATTACATAACTTTCCAGATAAGCCCAAGTATAAGGTTCTGTGAACTTGGTGTAAGACATATTGTTTCCTAGAGAGAAGTTAGTGCCTTGCGAATTTTGAATTGTTCTCAAGCCTATGAAATCCCTCGGCCTTTAGTTGCGATCCCCAATCCCAGTTAGCCTATCAAAGTCTGTTGACAATCCATAATCACTATTCCGAGAGCTATAGGGAGAAGAAGTGTAGTTTCTAAGGATGCAGTTCTGGACGAGCCATGTGATCCCCGGGTCGAGATCGTGGGTGATCTCAAAGCAAAGGTTGAGAAGGTTAAACTCTTCAAACTCGACCTAATAGACTAGGTTATGTTCCCACAGTTGAACATTGATGTCTTCTGGAGTGTCACTTCATATGAGTTAGGAGGAATGCAGTTCATGCCGAAGCTGAAGTTCATCAACTTCTTCAACTCCACTATTATGAATCTCAGAGAATTGTCACTTTTCGACACTACTGGTGAGGTTGCGATATGTACCAAGTTCCTCATTATCAGGGTACATGATAGGAGCCTATGGTTGGATAGAAGATACCCAATTCATGCAGAGGATATCCATCATTTTACTAGATTATCCATTGAAGGAGAGGATGTATCCAAAGGATTTCAAGGTCCTAGAAAGCATGGGAAGAAAAAGGGAGAATCTAGCTTGTATGAATGATTTCATACTCAGGGGGGGCGCACAACCAATATTGACCCCATTCTACCCGAGATAGTTAGGACCACTTGCTATGTAACATCTAAAAAGGTCATGTTGTCATATTACAAAGGTGAATGTACATTGGATGCCCTATCAATGTCATACTTTTGTGCCAAGAACATTGTGTTCAATTGGTGCAGTTACTTGCTAGAAGAACTCCTGATCGCATGTGAGGAAGTGCAGGAGAAGGGAGATACCTTCACTTATGGATACTTTTTAGTTGCGTTCCCCATGATGAAGTGGATTCCACCTACAGGAAGACTACTATCGCTAGCAGGCAAGGTATGATTGGAAAATATGTTCGAGCCTTAGCACTCAAGGTCAGACTCAGAGAAAACTGCATTAAAAAACATAATTTTCTCGAAATTCTATAACAGGTTGTTGGACGCAACTTAGAGGTTGCACATACCTCAATCTTTTCTCAACCTGAACACGCAGAACATTTCATTCAGCATGAACCACCACCACACATTTGTTTGTCCACAACATGCCAAGCGAGAAGACTTCAACTCCCAGATGTTTCCATTCTACCTAGAGGAAGAGGCCTTCTAAAAGGAGGTCATGTCATGGATAGGAGTGAAGTGAAACCCACTCAAGTCGAGGATGCACTACCTTCTGTTGATGGAAATGTTTAATAAAAAGGGCCAACAAGAAGGGGTAGGACCGAGCTCCAGCACAAAGGAACAAAAGAAAGAGGCTCTAGTGCAGACATATTCAGAGGAGGAGGAAGAGATGCAACCGCTGGAATGCAATAAGAGAACATTTCCCATGTTCCTAGGAATTCTAGAGAAAGCCATGTTTATAGGTAAAGATGTCAATGAAATCCTGAGTGCTTCCTTCATCGGAGACCCATTGGCCAAGAAACCAACGATATGGCTCTCCCCTGTAAATATTTTGAGCCCTCAACTGATATCGTCAACCATTCCTCATACTCGAGCGGCCCAAATTATTAATATCCAGGAAGACCCTGAGCGTGAAACCACTCCATCGACCACCATCATTACTGAACAACACCCATAATCCCCACAACCCCATGTTCCACCTCAAGAGATCACCATCCCATCCAAAACTATTGACCTAGATCCCATGTAGTTGAACCTCCCCGATCTACCCGAATAGAGAACATAACTCACTCGTCTAAAACCTGAAGTCCAGAGCCAACAAATTGTCTCTTTTGTACCAATTCAGGACACTTTTCCTTCAACAGAGATATAGATTGTACTAATATCGCAAGTCCGAAGTCCTCAATGCACTCCCTCAACGACCAAGGTTGAGGGTGCTATCCAAAGTAGTGCAACCCTAGAAGTCGAGGTCCACAAATAGGTAGACGTACCAGAGGTTTAGAAGGAACATGACATGGCCTTAGGATAGAGTGCAATGTTGTTGTAGGAAAAAATGGAGCTAGTACTCCAGAACCCACAATAGTGCACATAACTTATTGAGCTCTACCTAACAAGAAAAAAAGTGCTGTTGTTCCTCCCATCAGCATTGAGGTTGAGACTTGCCCCTATTCCATTTACAGGAGAGGAAGAGGTGGAGACACCTTCATAGCATTCGATGGCCAGTGGAATCCCACTGTAGGTATAAGTACCCAGGGAGGCCACCACTTCTTCTGCTGACCTCGCATAGTGGTCGTCAACACAACTATTAGGGATGATCAGAGCCTCAACTAATCAAATGGAGCAGAGGCTCTAGCAGGTAGAAAGGAACACAGAGTTTTCAAGGGAGGAATTAATCCTCGCCCAAGCACGCAGGACACAAGAGGAGTATGTGAAGGTCCAGGCGGAGCAGAAACTGGAAAGAGTCCAGGAGAGGCTTGGCGAAGCCTGGCCAAAGATAAGGAAGGAAACACCATAACTATCGGAATTCAGTGTCGTAGGAGATCCTGAGTTGCAGATTGAGCTACTCCAGGGAGCATGGTCACAACTGGAAGCCATTCATGAAGAGAACCTGAAAGAAAATCTATGGGAGAGTCAAAACAAAGTAGATAATCAACCTCAAAAGCTTCAAGAGAAGATGGAAAAAGTAGTGATGGAAGGAAATAATGCTAGAGAAACACTGCACAAACGAACAACAGAATGCACGAAGATCTTTCATGAAGTTAGCGATTGGATGTGTATCATTGCAAGGTGCAACCAAAATCTGGAGGATGTGTGTAAAAAGACATATTCACTTAACGAAGAATTTGTTGTCACCATGGATCCACTGGAGTATCAGGGAAAATTTGATCAGATCCAGCAAGTAGATAACGAGTTGAATGCTCTATTTGAAGCGCAATGAATAGATAAGAAAGAGCTATGAGAGTTTTGACCTATCGTTCAGACATCATACATGCATATGCATCAGGTAGATGTTATACCTGATTCATAATGGAACTCCCTAGTCGAATATAATCCTAAAAGATGCATTACATATGCGACTCAACAATTTGTAGTTGAAGCCTCACTCCTTGCCAGGAAGTGGCAGGACAAAATTGTCGGTTTTCAAGAAGTAAGGAAGAGGGCCTTGGATTTGGTCCCAAATTTGGGCCCTTCATTTGAAGAGGAAGAAAAGGAAAGAGCGCAATTAGAAGATGAAATAAAAGTGGAGACAAAGGATAAAGGAAAGAAATAGGAACTCCCAGAGGCCATGGAAGAGCCAAGGACTTGACACAAGGGAGAGTCAAGGATTATAGTTGGAGCCTGTTGGGCCCTTCGATTTTGGTTAGAAGTTTCACAAGGAAGACTACAGTCCCAATTTTGGTCAAATATAAGTTGCACAAGCCACAAAGGAGTTGGACAGTAGCGCAAGAAAGGAAACAAAAAACAGTTGGAAAGAGGGACAACGCAACACCAACAAGGAAAAAGAAGTTAAAACATAACAAGAATAAGAAAGCATGCGAAGTCTAAAGCTAGAAGATCCCAATCAACCTATATATATGAGATGTATATGATTGTAAAGGGTTAGATGGGGTAGATGGAGTAGATGGTGTAGATGGTGTAGATAGATCATCATTTACTCCATGTAGGTTATGTGATTGTAATTCGTAGCCATTTTGGGAGAAGGGTAGATAGAGCTCTGAGGAATGAGTCATATATTATTGTAAAGGGTTAGATGGGGTAGATGGAGTATATGGTGTAGTTGGTGTAGACATATCATCATTTAATCCATGAAGGTTATGTGATTGTAATTCGTATCTATTTTGGGAGAAGGGTAGATAGAGCTCCGAGGAATGAGTCTGAAGCTAGAAAGCGTGTAACAAAGCACTAAATTGTATCTGACAAATTGTATCTAAGAAGCTATTTTGATGATAATATATATGAAAGGACCTTAAATTTTGAAATAAACTACGTAATTCTATGTTCATGACTATGAATTGTCTCTTTACTTTACTTCTTTATGTCTGATAATATCAATGCGCTATAACTGTTTTCAATTATTTTCGCAACTTAGTTGTCTTTATTACTAGTTATGAATGAGTTCATATCTTATCTTTGATTGGTTCATCTTGCAAAAGGTTGTGGAAAATCTTGAAGATTCTGGAAATCTTCCTAAGTATTGTCCTTTCCCTTCCCTATATTCTTGTCTTGGTTTCTCTTCAGGTGAGACTTCTTCTCTCTGGAGAAGATGAAAATGCCAACACTCTAGACTACTTGGTACCTTTTGTTAGTAACTTGAGAAGGACCCTGGTCTGATCAACTTTTCACCAATAGAGAGATGAATCTGTAGAAGGTGACTCATCTTCCTTGTCGAATTTGCAGTTGGTTGTCATTAGAGTGCTAACAGGTGCAATTTCAACCATTCCAAACTTTTTAAGTATCTCTTTTAGGTATTTGGACTGAGTAATAAACATTCATTTTAGTGACTGAGTGATTTGAATTCCAAGGAAGAAATTCAGCTCTCCAATCATAGACATCTAAAGCACTTCTGACATTTTTTTAGGAAATTTATGACTTGGTTCATCATTGTTGCAGCCAAATATGATGTCATCCACATAGACCAATGTGACTAACAAACTATATTTTTCAATTATAAGATAGATATTACTATTAGACATGCCTCTTTTGAATCCTCGTTGCAGCAAGTACTTATCCAGTCTTGTATACCATGCTTTGGTGCTTGTTTAAGGCCATAGAGTGCCTTCGTCAATATATACACTTGTTCTTCTTTTCCTAGTTGTTCAAATCCTTATGGTTGCTTTGTGTAGACTTCTTCTTTTAGGTGTCGATTCATAAATGCATACTTTACATCCATTTGATAGAATTTAAAATTGTTAAAGCATGCGTATGTTATAAATAATATGATGGCTTCCATTCTTGCAACTCGAGCAAAGGTTTCTTCAAAGTCAATCCCTTCTACTTGTGCATACTCTTTTTACACCAATATTTATTTATTTGTTATAAATTGACCATCTTCATTAAATTTATTTTTAAAAATCCACTTGGTCCCTACCATATTTTTATTTTTTGGTTTTGTGACAATTTCCCGGGTCTGTTTTTTCTTTATTTGATCCAGCTCTTCATTCATGGGTTTGATTCAATCTTGATATTTACTAGCCTCTACAATTATTTTTGGTTCTATTAAGGATAGTAAGGCTTGTTCTAATTTGTACAATAGTTTTCTTCTTGTTTCAAGTCCAACACTTTTATTACCAAGGATTAGATTTTTTGGATGATCTCTTTGTACTCTCCTTGATGATGCTTTTGTATCTTGTCTCGGTGACTCTTCTTCTATGTTTTATTGTGACTCTTATTCTTCCTTTTCTTCTTCACGTTGTGAGTCTTCCTCTTTTATATCTATACTTTCTTCATCATCTCTTATTCTTTCATCAATTTGTGGATTAACTTGAGATTTGATCCCTTTTGTTTTTAGATCATCCACTTTTACATTTGCACTTTCCACAATCTTGGTTAGCCTTAGATTATAACATCTGAAGGAATTTTTGATGGATGATTAACCAATAAATATGCCTTCATCAGTTCTGGAATCAATTTTTCCTAGGTTAACATCATCTCTCTTTATGTAGCATTTGCTCCCAAAAACTTTGAAGTGCTTAACTAATACTGGCCTGTCATACCATAAATCATATGATGTTTTGTCATAGTTAAATATAAGTTTTCCTTTTTTAAGTATGTATACATTTGTATACATTGCTTCTCTCCAATATATATCTGATAGCTTGGCTTCATTTAGCATAGTTTTGGCTACCTCTTGAACATTTCTGTTTTTCCTTTCAACAATTCCATTTTGCTGAGGAGTCCTTGGAGCATAAAAGTGTCTTTTGATTCCATGATTTT
>ML859831.1:8217-18401 GCA_009831015.1 Picea engelmannii
TAAGACAAAGCCATAAAATTAACGCTAAATTTAAAATCTACTAGACTTTTATGTTTGTAGGGTTCACCAACTAGTTCAGGATTAGGGCCTTGGATTAGGTTGGAGAGGAAACTCTTCAAGGCCATTTAAAATCAAACATTGGAATCTGAGTTAGGGAGTGTCTAAGTCCAATGTCGTGAAATTTATTCGAGACCCCCCTCTAACACAGGGGATAAACACGAGGTCGCGTGCGGAAAGGTAGCAGAGATAACCCCTCCAAAGCTGGACCAATCGTAGTGGAGAACACATATAGAGGGCTTGTTTTGGGATTCCGTCGTTTGCATTTTCCACGGGGCTTCGTGGGTCTCAAATCTGTTTGAGGTCCTCAGTTGTCTTCCGGACCATTTTCTCTCAATACCCTTGACAAGTTTTGGGCTCGATACCCTGCTCATTGTGGTCTACCTGACTTTCGACTGTACTTGCCTGGTGACTGTTAGTTGCCAATCTTTTTTAAGGACATACACAGGTGACTGCGGGGGTATACCGCGGTACCTAGGACAAACATTAGGCCACACTTTGCAGAGTATACCTGGAGGGTGCTTCCGTGTTCGAGTTGCACTTGCACCGGTAAGTTGCTCTAGTGTTGGTTGTTGTAACTGTTCTTACAATTAATCTAGTGTTTTCCTGTCTTATCTTCTAGGGAATTTTATTAGTGTGTGTTACTTTTGAACGTTTAGACTACCTTAGAGTGTCTTTGATCTTCTCACATAGTGGAGGATCACGAGCTCCGCTGGTCATGAAGGCTTCTTGGCTTACCGCCGGTTACACTGGAGCCACCCCTACCACCATTAAGGTGAAAGCTAGACCAACAAGGGTCTTTTGAAGCGACTGGGTTACAAGCTATTGTGCCTAACCAACCTCCGAAGGAATCGACCATTTTGGACCTTGAAACAACCACTCTTGGCCTAGTTGAAACCCCAACCACTGATTTCTTGGCACGTTTCATCATACCAATTCAATTTTACGAGTGCTAGACAGTGTTGCACACAACAATGGAAACAGATGGTGTTACTCCTTTGGGAATTCTTCGATTCCCACTACGATTGTCACTACAGGAGAGATTTCACCTCCTAACCCACCGTCGTCAGTCTGAGCCACCATGGTCTCGGCCACTTCTGCATTTCATAGTGGTCTGATCCCATCTTTGGCGACGTCCACAACCCCTTTCACACCAAGTGCGACAGGCCCTCCATTCTCATACGGGATGCCTAGTTCAGGTACAAGTCCTATACTTTCCTACTCCACTTTACAGACTTTAGGTCCGGGGGCAGGGAGATCTAGCGCTCCTTTGCAAGGTCACATGGGAGGCACTCCTACTCCTTTTAACACTTTTCCTTATAGAGGAGGTCATATCCCTCCTTCGTCCCCTTCACTCGGTGGCTCACATCAGCCATCTGCCGGGCAACCTACACACAATAGTTTATTTGGAGCGGGGAGTCAAGGATCACCTTCGCATAGTATGTCGGTAGGTTTGACACCGTTTTCTTTGAACGAAATGTTTGGTAACAACACCTTCTCATCAGCCACTTTCCCGACTGGGGGCAACCCCATTTTTGGACAATCTACTCCTAGGCAGGGTACTATTCCTGCACAGGGGGAAAACCTAGTAGGACCTTGGAATTCAGGGCAGGGATCCGTTCCCTCGTCCAGAATGCCGATCTGGGGTAATTCTTTCCACAATCAATGGAACCCCAACCAAAATACTATGCCTATCTCCACGGGACCAGCGTGGGGTAACCCTTCCCAAAGTCCTTTGAATATAATGGATGCCCAACAATCTATGTCCTATTTGCGAAATCAGCCAATGATGTCTCCACATATGAAAAATCCATACGCTGGCTAGGGCCATGGTTTCTACCAGAATCAGGGCCAGTAGCCAAACTTTTCTTGGAAACCTGGTTCCAGTCAAACTCCAGGCCCCTTTTTCCTAGGTTATCACCAACAACCCAAACTTCCCTTCCTGGCAACTTTACACTTGCCAGATTTGACAAGGTTGTTGAATGACCCTATTTGTCACGATCCGCATTGGCCTCCTATGCCAATGAAGTTGCCTTCAGACATTCCAAAGTTTGAAGCCAAGCCTAACGAAGATCCAGGAGATCATGTGACTACCTTCCATCTTTGGTGCTCATCTAACCCATTGAAAGATGACTCCGTACAGTTGCGATTGTTTCAACATACTCTCATTGGGAGTGCCATGAAACGGTGCATTGAGCTCGATCGCTCAAAATACTCTTCTTTTGGCGAACTGGCGATGGCTTTCCTGAACCATTTCCAGTTACCTATGAGATACGATGTTGGCACAGAGCTGCTCGCCAATTTCAAACAGACAACAACGGAACATATCTCTGATCACATCTGAGAATGGAGACATCAGAAGAGTTTAATCAAGGTACCAGTCCCACCAACATTCCTTCTTGAGTGGTTCCTTAAGTCTTTGGTCCCACAGTTATCCAAAGATGTTGTGACATCATGAGTTTTCTCCGAAGAAGATGCCATCATGAGGGCTCAACACTTTGAGCTCATTTATTCTCAGTCCAGTTTATTATACAACATCTTGTTAGATGCGCCACATTTAATACTGGATAACTAGACAGAGAGCTGGACCCCATGCCGATGGTATTGTTTGTTCAGCAAAAACAAAGCCCGCTGAGCAATTAACGAAGCAGTTGCAACAGTTATCTATACAACACACAACGACCAACCAAACTATTGCTTTGGCTGCTCCCCCTACCAAAACGTCGGAGGTACACACAGTGCAGTTGACTAACCCAAAGGCCACCCAACAGCCTTAAGGGAAGAAAAAACAACGAAAAAAGGATAAGGGGGGATAAAAAACCCATCGATAATGCTGGCGGGGAAAACACTGAAATATGGAAGGCGACGTATCCATGCAACTTGTGCGTGGAAGACCACCCGACTCATCTATGTCCTCGACTTGCAGAGGCCCAAAAATTTGTCACGCAACAACAACAGGCGGTGTTGACCAATCCATTTCAACATGGGAAAAATATAACTCAAACCTCTGCAAGCACAGAAGGGGGTAGCTAAGAACCCTGTCCACCTCTGAACAACCCCGCATCTGCGAATGTATATATGGTTAGGGGTGATGCTTTTATATCGACTAGAGTGCATGACTATAGTAAACCAAGCACTTCTGAGAAGGGTAAAGAAGCTGACCTCCCATCTCTTCCTCTACAGATTGAGAAGATGTTGGGAGAAACAATGACACGCATCCCAAAAGATGCATTTAAAAAAGCTTCTCATAACCCAAACGCAAGGGCCGCCCATAACTACTCTGTGGTGGAAGATTTATCACAAACCCCTTGTGCGATGTCTCTTTGGAGGTCCTCCAAAGTTGCCCTTCTCAGAGGAAATCCTTGTTAACCGCTTTAGGCTCTACTGAGACTTGTAATATGGGTACCATCATGTTGGATACAACTGACTTAAAACCTCATCTGCCTTACCACGTAGCATTTCAGATAGTAGTGGCTTATCCCATGAAAAATTTTACTCAAAATATATTCCGCACGGTGGTTTATGAGGGCACCTCGACATGCATTATGTCGTTGGCATGTTGGAAGGCCATTGACCAGCCTGTTTTGTCTCCATCACCTACTCTCCTCACCGCTTTCGACGGTCGTTCGTTCCGACCACATGGCATCATTCCTTCTTTCCCCATGCAGTTAGGAGGGAAGACCGTGTGTGTCAAGTAGAGGTAGTCGATGCTCCCCTTGACTATAACCTCTTGTTAGGAAGGAGTTGGACTTATGATATACAAGCTGTGGTTGCTACTATTTTTCATGTCTTGTTGTCTCCACACGAGGTCCAGATAGTGACCATCGATCAATTGTCTTTCTCCAGACCTGACCCTGCTTTAGGGGCATCCACGGTCCTGATGATTGATAATCCTCAACCAGGTGTCGTTAACGTAGGAGTTGGTTTGTGCCCATCCTTGATGGGTACCTTTGATTACCCTCCCCCTCACGGCGACATCAAATTTATATCCAATCACCATAAGGTTGAGATTTTTCAAGTTTCGTCATTCCGCACGACTTACTTCGAGGATCCCTGGATATTTCCTTCCCCATCGGCCACGATGGATGAGACAGGGCACTCGGGCATGTCCATGCCCTTGTTTGTAGCTGAAGTAGCCTACTCTTTAGTCCAGCAAGCTTCAACTAACACTGATCCGACTCCTGCACAAGAGTTAGATCCACTTCTAGAGCCTATTTGGGCTTAGGGTTCTCTCAGTAACACTGATTTGTTAGACTTAGTCTTGCCTTTTGATGAAGCTGTAAATGAAGTAATGACTAGTCCGGACAAACCTTGAGAACATCTTCATCACAGATCATATTTTCTCCCAGATTTAAGCCGAATCGAAGCAGGAGAATTCACCGTAACCATGACGGGAGATCAGCCGTGCTCTATTAATCTCTTAGCTACACACAAAATTTATGCTGAGGGAAATATGGCAACTATCACTGAAACTATACCAATCAATATCTCTTGAAACCCTGGCGTCGTGGAGAAATTTTTCGTCAGAGCGGATTGCTCCCCCGAAGAGATTCAAATCTACATAGATCTTTTCAAAGAATTCCGTGATGTTTTTGCCTGGTCTTATGAGGAAATGCCAGGTATTGATCCAAAAATAGTTGAACATGAGATCACAACGTATCCTGATGCCAAGATTGTTCGACAGAAGCTTCGTCCAGTTAATCCTAAGAAAGCAGCAACCATATCCATTTGACCCAATGGGTGTCAAATCCTGTGCCGGTCAATAAAAAACAAGGCACGATTCGTGTATGTACCAACCTCCGTGATTTGAACAAGGCATGTCCCAAAGATAATTTCCCAACACCATTCATCGACCAGATCATTGATGAATGTGCTGGTTGTGAGGCCTTTTCTTTCATGGATGGTTTTTTGAGATATAATCAAATCCAAATCAAACCCAAAGACCAACACAAAATGACATTCATTTGTCCTTGGGGTACATTCGCATATCGTAAGATGCCTTTTGGTCTTAAAAATGTTGGAGCCACCTTCCAGCGGACCATGTCTTTTGCTTTTCATGATCTCAAGCATATAGTCGAGGCCTATCTAGATGAATTAGCATTGCGATCTTGCAAGAGAACAGATCATCCCACACACCTTAGACTTATCTTCGAACGCTGTCGCTACTTTCAGATTCGCTTGAATCCAAACAAGTGCAGCTTCTGCGTAACATCAGGACGTTTGTTAGGTTTCATCGTATCAACAATAGGGATCATGGTCGATCCTCTCAAGGTGGAGGCAATAATCCAGTTGCCCCCCCCACGCACAATCCTTCAACTTCAGAGTCTACAAGGCAAGGCGAACTTTTTACGACGCTTCATCGCCAACTATGCCGAAATCACCAAGGGCTTTATGCACTTACTGAAGAAAGAGGTTCCTTTTTATTGGGACGATGTCACTCAATGCTCTTTCGACTCATTAAAACATGCCCTCACAACTTCCCCTCTGCTCCGACCACCTAACTATAACAAATATTTTTTATTATATCTGGCTACAACAGAGTCAACCATTGGCATGGTTTTAGTTCAGGAAGATGACTTGTTCTTAGAATACGTGATCTATTACCTAAGCTGAGGCCTCGTAGGACCAGAACTCAATTATTCTCATATCAAAAAACTTGCGTTGGTAGTAGTTCATGCTGTTCAACGGTTCCGTCATTATGTTATGTTTCGCAAGACCACCGTCATTGCTGTCATGAATCCATTCCAGTACATGTTGACATGATGGGTAATAGGTGGAAAAATCAGTAGATGGATAGTCATCCTCCAGGAGTTTGACTTAGACTTCATTTCAGCAAAGTCCAAAAAGTCACTGGTCTTCGCAGAGCTTATTTTGGAACTTCCGGTTGAGTCAAGTGACATTGTGCCTGAAGAATCGCCTATCTGGGGAGATATGTTTTTGATCACATCTTCAGATCCCTAGTACAGAGATATACTTATCTATCTTCAAACTTTGAAGTGCCCCACTTCTGCTTCTCATGATGAGCGTCGACGTATACGCCCTCAGGCTAAGAATTATCTCATACTCGATGATACATTGTGTCGGAGAGGTGTAGACTGCATCTTACGCCGATGTCTCACTCATGAGGAGGCAGTTATCATGCTTAACTATTGCCATACCAGAGCTTGTGGCGGTCATTTGTCTGGGTTGTCGAAAACCCAAAATATTCTACGAGCAGGTTACTTCTGGCCGACACTTATCAAAGATTGTATAGATTGTATAGAATGAGGGCACATCCCACTCCCATGTTTCATGTCATCACAGTTGGTCCCTTCACCAAGTGGGGGATTGATTACACTACTTGCAACCCCCCTTCAGCAAGTGGGCATCGCTATATCATCGTAGTTGTCGACTACTTCACAAAGTGGGTGGAAGCTATGCCAATGTTTAAAGATGATGGAGAGACTACAACTCTCTTTTTATTCAACCAGATCATAGCAAGGTTCAGCGTCCCGAGAGAGATTGTCACTGACCATGGCAGTCACTTTCAGAATCAGATGATGACCGAATTAACATCAAATCTTGGGTTATGGCAAGAACATTCATCACCCTACTACCCCCAGGCTAATGGGCAAGTGGAAGCTGTAAACAAAACTCTTAAGACTATTCTACAACGAACTATCAACTCAGCCAAGTCAAATTGGCATTTGATGTTATACTCGACATTATGGGCTTACCAAACATCTGTTAAGACTGCAACCGGTTTCTCACCTTTTCAACTCGTTTACGGGTTGGAGGCAATCTTTTCCATCGAATGTCATATCTCGTCTCTAAACTTGGAAGTACAATTATTGCCAGACACTTCTCCACTCGAAGAATGGTTAGTATACCTTGAGCAACTCAATGAGCAACGTCGTGATGCGGCCCTGGCCAACGAGGCTCACAAACATAAGGCCAAGTGTCAATATGATAAGTCCGTTTGTCCTTGGATTTTCTCTGAAGGTGACCTTGTCCTGGTCTATGACCAAGATAAGGACCCCCTGGGGGTAGGAAAATTCAGACCCATGTGGTTCGGACCTTTCATCATAAAAGAGGTATTAAAAAAAGGCGCCTATCATCGGGTTGAATTCGAAGGGAATGCTTTGGTGGAGCATAGAAATGGGCTCTACCTCAAGAAGTATTACTCATAGGCAGGTCACTGTGGGTAAATTTTTGTAACATATGTATGGTCTTTGTACAATTACTTTTTAGTTTCTTTTAAATGTTATGGACGTGTCATTGATGTTATCTTTTGTCAATATGGCAGATGTCAAGTGATTCTAAGGTATTCATTGGGTATGCAGACGGTGCTAGTCGACACACTCAGAGGCTTGCCTCTGCAACTTGGGTAATCTTTACACCTCAGGGCCAGTTGTTATCCTCTGGAGGTATATGCTTAGGTGACACCACAAATAATGTCGCCGAGTACAGTGCAATTATTGAGTTGCTTCGTGATGCTTTGTCATTGGGTATCTCTCATGTCTGGGTCTATCTCGACGCTCAACTGGTTGTGTCTCAGTTAAACAGAGTATACCAGGTTCATGATCCAACTTTACACTGAATATTCCTTAGGGTACGTCTCTTAGAATGAAACTTTGATTATATTACATATTTTCATGTTCCTAGGAGATTAAACCAAATTACAGATAGTCTAGCTAATCAAATTTTAGATTGGCATCTTGCACACATATGAAAGGACATTGACATAAGCATGTAAATACATTTTTGCACACATGATCCATAAGACACAAAAGACCAAAAAACCATATATAATATCATAAAGTAACTAGAGTACATAGATGGATGCAAGCGCCTCAAAAATAGGAACAATAACGAGTAACATGGCTTATGCCCTCAAAAAATATATACTGGAACGTAAAATGTCTAAATAGGTTCAGGGCCTATGAGCCCCGTTATACTGGTCCACAACATGGACTAAATGCCTAAAGAATCAGACCCACGTCCGAGGTGCCCCCACTACGGCTGCATGGATGGCGGCAGGTCCTCAATCTCTGCCATTGGGACTGTGCGAGTGAGTGCAGTAAAGTTCCGCTCAACTAGTCTAAGTACCCTCTCAGCCTCCCCGGCTGGGAGGTCTCCTGCTACTGTTGGTCCCCCGACAGTGGCGGCTGCGGCCCCTAGTCGAGGACGACGCCTATTCCTTGCATAATCGGCAGGCCACACTCGTCCCACATCTGCATGCAAAAAAAGTATATCCGTCAAATACTCTGGCATACAACAAAAAAAAATTGATGATATATAACAAAAACAACAAAAAAATTACATATACAAAAAAAAAACTACAAAGGTGGAGACTTACCCATCTCCCCTCGCTCCTCACCAGGAGGCACGGGTATCTCAGGATCTCTCGAAAAGTCTATCCCTGCATATGGGTAATCCTAGATCATAGGGATCTGTCGTGACAACCATGCAAAAAAGTCATCATCGAAGGACTCATTGGTCCTTCCACCACCCTGTTGTGGCAGTAATACTACCCATCTACATACAGTAGGAAAAGGGGCCTGATGTCCTCGTACCACTACCTGAGGACTAAAACTCAGAACTCTCTCGAAAAAGAACGAACACAAAATAGTCCTGAACCCGAAGTTCCTCTGTGTCCGCTGACGACAATCTGTCAATTGCCTCTTCATACACTCCAGTATTGTGGTACTCCAGTCGAAAATTTGTGCATTGAAGCATTGGAAAACACAGTTGATCTATGCGCGGGACGCCTGATGTAAGGCCGCTGAACCGGTAATCCACCCAATGAGCAATAATATCGCTTGCAGTGATAGGTTAGTAATCTTACTTATAGGCACTTGGGAGCTCAAACGGTTTGTCCTAGCCTCACAGTGTAGGGCTATCAGTTCTGCTGTGTTATGCAGCCCCGACGGAAACGTCCTGAAGTTGACTAGTTCCCCTCTCCTTGAGAGGCCAGTCAAAAAGTAGATATCCTCAGTGATGGGCACCAGTGATTTCCCCTCTAGCATAAAAGCCTCTGCATCAGGGTGCCAATAGTAAACCAAGGCATTCAGTAACCTCAGTTGCGCCCGCATAAAAGGACATAGGAAGAACTTTAGCAAACCACATTGCATTAATGCGGCCACGGCGTTCGGATCTCCCGCAACCAACTCACCAACTTCTCCGTGCTCCCTTTCCCTCCATTAGACATACATCCTACCAAAACAACAAGGTTCAGGAGGGTGAGTGAGTGTTTATTTTTATTTTTATTTTTATTTTATATAAAGGGAGGTCCATGCATGCTGTCTAGGTGACAATCGCGTGTACACGCGGGCAGTTTTTACTCTGCCTGAGTGTACACACGGCCTGTCTAGAGACAACCCGCATGGACCTAGGGCTGACCTTTTAAAGGTCGATGCCCACCCAAAAAATGAAATGAAAAGAAAAAATCAAGAATTGAATAGCTAGATAGGGGAGTTTGTACTTACTTGGTCCAGACGGAAGTTCGTTTCATCCACTGTAGCTCCCAGAATCACCGTTTTTATCAAAGGGGGTCTTTTGGCTCCAGAGTCAATTTCCAAATCAGCAATAGTGATAATGAGCTGCAGCTTCTATATATAGACTTTTTGGCCTCTTTTTGTCACTTTTATGGCCTCCCTTATCATTTTATTTATACCAAAAACCATTTAGAGTGATTTAGGAGTTATATGGGAGGGATTTGATCGGGTATTGGGACATTTTTTTTGAGTTTTGAGGAAATTTTGACGGTCCAAGAATTTTTTTCCAAGAATCAAATTGAGCATATAGGTTAGGTTACTACCTCGACTTTTGTATCCCGTTGTATTTTTCCTCTACCATAGGATCGATCCCATCAGGTTGTGACATGAAACCATCATATCTGCTTTAGAAGTGTCACAACTTAGCGATAGAGCTTACCAGAACATGGATGCCCTAGGTAGATCCTGGTTGCATTATAGTGTCCATGCCATTTCTAAAACACTGTAGGCTCGGGAGTTCTTGCAGTTTTTCCTGAATACGAGTTTGAGCCTCATTTGCATGATCTTCTTCGCTCTTGACCTCACCCTCAGGACTCCCAAAAAATAATGGGTCTCCTTTTAAGCCCTTTTCAGACCCTTTAAACATGAAAA
>ML859831.1:25333-36478 GCA_009831015.1 Picea engelmannii
TGAACTGCAGTGGCTTATGATCCGTGTGGATGACTGTTTCCTTCCCAAGAATGTAATGTATCCACTGGTGGTAGGATTGCACAATGGAGTACATTTCTTTGTCATAAGTAGGGTACTTATGGACAGTATCTGACAGTGTCTCATTATGATAGGCCACAGGGTGGCCGTGCTGAGTGAGAACGACGCCCACGACATAGTCTGAAGCATATGTCTCGATCTCAAAGGGATGTTGCAGGTCTGGAAGTGAAAGTACTGTGGATAAGCACAAGCACTGCTTCAAATCATCAAACTCTTATTGTTGGGACTGACCCCACACAAATTTTTCCTTACCACCACCCCTATTTATTTAGCTGAGGGCCCATGCAATATGGGAGAATCCCAACATGAACTTGCAATAGAAATTGGCAAGGCCCAAGAAGCTCCGAAGCTCAGTGAGTTTTGTTGGGGTTGGATAGTCATGGATGACTTGGATCTTGGCTGAATCCACATGTAAACCATGCTAATCAATGATGTAGCCCAGGTAATGGACCCTATCCATGCCGAAGGAGAATTTTTCCAAGTTGGCGTATAACTTGTGTTGTCATAGGATGTGCAAAACCTGATGAATATGTTGTAAGTGTTCAACCCAAGTCTTGCTGTAAATTAGAATGTAATCTAGATACACCACTACAAAAGTATTGGTGAATGGTCATAGGATATCGTCCATCATCCTCATGAAAGTGGCTGGAGAATTTGTCAAACCAAAGGGCATGACCAACCATTCAAAAAGGGCTTCCTTTGACTTGAAGGCGGTCTTCCATACATCTATCTGTTCTATTGGGACTTGGTGGTAGCTAGACTTTAGATCAATCTTACTGAAGTATTTGTCCCCCGTGAGTTGATCAGGGAGGTCGTCGATTCGTGGAATTGGGTATCGGTTTTTGACTGTGATTTTATTCAGAGCCTGATAATCAATACAGAGTCACCAGGTTCCATCTTTCTTCTGTACCAGTACGATTGGGCTTCCGCAAGGTGATGAGCTAGGGTGGATGTGCCCCTTGTGGAGCAGTTCTTGTATTTGTCGCTTGATCTCCTCATTCTCTAACAAAGAGCGACAATAGACTGGCCCATTGGGAAGCAGTGCACTAGGGGTTAGATCGATGGGGTGCTTGACATGGTAGTGCAGAGGTACCCTTGTAGGTGAGGAGAAGATATCCGAGTATTCTTTCACGAGCTTATCTAATTGCTTCTACTGTGTGTGGAAAGGTTGGCCACAGAGACCCTGGATGTGGCTATGATATTTTTCTTATTCTGAGAGCGAATCACGAAGAAGACAAACTTCCCCATCTGAGAGATGACCTTCCTGCATTGCTTAGTAGAGATCAAGGAAATAGAACTAGGTGGGACTGTCTCAGGTATCCTATACAATTTCCTGTTCAAAGTAATAATAACACTATGAGGCCTAGACTCATATACAACATGATGTTTCCTTAAATAAGGTTGGCCCAAAAGAACATCACAAACTTCGAGAGGAGCATCATCACACAATACCTCGTCTTTGAAGGGATTGATGTCGTACGACAGTCAACACTGTTGGCTAACGTGAAGATTGCTTCCTTGGTGGATCCATCCAATGGTGTAGGGTTGTGGGTGCGGCGTTGTTGGCAAGGCCAGTTGCTTGATGACCTCTACTGAGATGAGGTTCTTCTGGCTACCTCTATCAACGATGAAGTGCAGCGGGATGCCTTTTACCCACATCTGTGAATGGAAGAGGCGCTCTCCTTCTTCTAGCTCGTCTGGTTCACCAGGATGGAGCTTGGTGGTAGCAACGGTGGCACTGGGTTCCGCATCAATGATCCATCTTTCCATTTCTGGTTTTGTCTCAGAGTCAAAATCTACATCTGATTTAGAGGCTTTCACTTCGGCCACCAATGACTATTTTGAGCGACAGTCAGCAGTGTTATGCCAAGGGCTCTTATGGAAGTCACACCATTTCCCAATATCTTTCTTTGTCTTTTTGGTGTCCTTCTTTGCTTGCGGCTTGGACTAGTAGTCCTAATACTGTCCATCTTTTCTCTGTCCTTTGTTTTGTGGGTTGGAGCCACCCTTTCCTGGCTTTTGTTGTGACGGGTTCCCAGGCCCAAATTGTCGCGTCTTTTGTTTGAGCTTCTGCTCGATTTTGACAACATATCGGTAGGCCACGTCTAAGGATGAGATGTCCAGAAATTCCATTTCAGTCTGGATGTATCTATGCAGATCACTGTGATACTTGAGCACTAGATGTCACTCTGAATCTTTGATACCTAGATTGGTGTGCAAGGTATGGAAGATATTTGTGAAATCTGGCACTGCTTGGTCTCTTTCTTGCCGCAGTGTGGTCCACTTGGTATACAGGTCGTTGTAACTTTCGACATGGTAGTATTGTTCCTTGATAGCATCCCTAAAGGATTCCTAGGTGGCTGTGACTGAAAATAATGTTGTTTCCTTTGTTTCCTTTTGCTCACAGAAGGTTTCCCATCAATCTTTGACATGGGGAATGGCTTTGAGGAGCGCAAAAGTAATATTTTCTCTATTCGAAAAGTTATGGATAGAAAAATACCCTTCTAGTAGATTCAACCACTTGTCTACAACATCTACATCTATCTGACCTTCAAATATAGGAATATCAAATTTTATTTGAACCTTGAAGGGGGCAACGCCTCCGTTAGAAGAAGATGCATCGCCTGTTGGTAGTCGTCGAAGGATTTTCACGAAACTATCCATCATCTCGTTCCTCTGTTTCGTGAGGGATTCCTCAATCAACAGTTTGAAAGGATCTCATATCCCATCATATTTATTTTCTCCTTCCATGAGAGGTCACTTGGGCATGCGAGAGCTTCTGTCCTTAAGAGAAACAAGCTCGAGACCCAACTCTTTGTACTCCGACCTCATTGGGGACATGCATTAAGACGACAAGGAGAAGACCGCTCTGATACCACTGATCTAGATTTTATGATTAGAATGAAATGAATAAAGATTATTAATTGGTGCTTAACACAAAATAACAGAGATACAGTAAAATTGGTTTTCTATTCAATAACGAAATAAGTTGAAACTGTAAAATGCAGCGGAAACAAGCTTGTTGGAATGGTAGCAGCTTATCTCTGAGAAGAGATGTGACGGTTGCACGCATTCACAAGAAGAATATTACAATGAGGCTCTGAAGGCATTTTTACAATAAACAAGAATTCCAAAAAACCTATACATACAAAAACCTAACCCTAGGAGATGAAGTGCCAAAAGTCATGTGGGCCCTGTTTGGGTAAGTTAGTACATCAACTTCCCAGGGTTGTAACTTTTGCATACGATCTCCATTTTAGGCGTGTGATAGCCCATTGGAAAGGTATAATCAAGGAGATTCATTTTAGAGGCTCAATATTCCTTTGGATATAATTTAGGATCTCGATCCCGCAAAACCTTCATTTAGGCCCTCAAAATGGCCTCGAAAGTTAAAACTACTAAAAATAGTAAATTGCCAAAATTGTCAGAAAACTATTTTGAGCCAGTTGGAAAAGGTGGGTGGCCACCGATATCCATCTGGATCAAGAAAGGCCCTTGAGGTACAAAGTGTTTAAACCCTTTGAGAATCTAAACGAAGTCAAAAGCTGAGAAGAGATAACAGATTTACCATTACATTGGCGAGAAAGCTCATAAGGGACAACACTTTCCAGAAGTGTAGACAAGGTCCAAGAGACAGACTCGTAGGAGGATCAAAGGTCAAAGCCTTTGAATACTTAGAAAATCTTCTAATTCAAAAGAAATTGTAAGCTTAGGAGGAGGAGTGACAGTGGCCGTCAAATCAAGCACTGTGAATATATGGACCATTGGATCGAGGAAAGTCGTGGGCCGTCAATCGGACAAGAGCGGAGAATTGGGAATCATGAAATGAAAGAAAGGAAGTGCTAACTTCTGACATCACAAAGTGTGAAGGAATCCTGTATGTCCATTGAGGCAGGACATGTGGTGAGAGATCAACGTTACGCTGATTCAGAAATTGGGAAATCAGAGATAAGAGAAGCGAAAACTCACGAAGTTCGAGTTTGTGAAGGTTATCACAGTCATTGATCGAGGAAGGTCATGGACCATTGATCTGGCACGAAAAATTTCAGAGTTCAGTATTTTAGACCTCGAATAAAGAAAGTGCTCTAACTTCCAACATTGTGAGTTGCAAAGTCTTCAAGAACGAAGAGGAGATCTAGACCGTTGGATCACTGAGGGTCTTGGACCGTTGATCTGACATAATGTACTTCGGAGTTCGTGAGTTGGGAGAGTCGGGGTATCTCACAACAAAATGTCTGAAGCATGAATTTTCAAAGCACTTTCTTGATTATCATGTGGTCATAGCCAGTGGTCACATTAGAGGAGAATAGGGGTGTTGGCATAGGGGTATACCCATGGTTTAACGCTACAACAACACACCGAAAAAACCTTAACTACCGGCCCTTTCGACAACACCTGTGAAGTAGATGAAGTCTCACCCGAGGTAGCGATAGGGGTGGTTGTAGGAATCCAGTGTCTGCAACCTTAGCTGGGACATAGATATGTGATTGTAACACCTTTAAAAGCACTTATCAATATAGTTCATCAATGTTTAACTAGTATCTACTTCGCAGGTAAAACCCTAATTACATAGCATCGTAGTATTCAAGCAGATATAGCATCTAGCAACACTTAGCATGAAAAAATAGATCAGATCTAGTAGATTCAAGCACTAAGCACATTCACACAGGTCAGATCCAACATTTACTCTCATTATTAAGAACAAAGCAACAACAAATATACCTATCATTCATCTATATCAAAGCATTAAGCAAGTAAATACATAAATAAATCAATGCATTGCACAAAGAATTCACAACACATGATGTACATGATTCACCCCCACCCTGGGGTTACGTCCACCAACTCTTTGTATTCTTTATTAGATTTCTTCAATCTTCTTACATGCACAGAGCCTTCAGATCAACTTCGCAGAGGACAGGAAATCCGCGTACTCTTCGCTAGATCCTCCTTCCCCAAGCTAGGTTACAACACAAAGCCTACATATAGTCCCTTACAACCACTTGCACTCAGCCTTGCAAACATACACAAAGAACTTACAACTGTTACTTGCAATCAACGTCACTTACAACTGACTTGTCATTCTCACTTAGCCATTCATACTCACTACATCGCCTAGCATCTATTTATACATTACAAAATAGGGCCTAAACATGGGTAAACCCATGGGTCGACATCCCCATACCTGTTACATAATCCCAGATCCCAAAAATCCCTAAAAGGGGGTTGAGATCCTGCGATCTCTGCTTTGTTTTGTGCTCCACCTTTGACAGCCTGTCGAAGTCCCAAAAATAGGTCTAACATGACCAAGGATCCTCAAAACTTGGTCAAGGGCCAACAAGCCCCCAACACTCACCTGTGACTCATCCCAAGTCACTTTGATCTAGGTAATTCTACCTCAAAATCCTCRAGCTTGGCTTGAGATGMTTCGACTTGTTGTTGTGCCTATCRATAGTATAATTCTAGTTGATTAACTAGGTACTTCACCYAGTTCATCTGTAGGCCTTCTACACATTTCCCCGCGAGGTCAACGACAAATCCTATGACCTGTGTGGGTCTGTTCTTCCTTYCRAGATTTCCTGSAATTAATTGGYATGCTAGGTGCACTGCATCATTCTGGAYGGAAKCTACCTTGTAGCCTCGTGTCCCCTTCTCAACATCGTTGTAGGCATCCTTTATCTTTTGTGCTAACGTGCGATCTCTAGCTTTTCTTGGATAGAATTCCTKCGGGTCARGTCCTTGCGTACTCAATCCRGTGATCCTATGGATCAACGTCGGATCGACTRTGATACAATGGTCTAGACATAAGTAGCCTCCATGGTAACATGAAAGTAGGAGCTTGACACAGGCGTYAAATTCCTAGTGCCTTCCAAAGTGTGGGATTTTCATTACATTCAACAGGGTGGACTGYGCGAGGTTCATCGTCCASGACTGGGGGATTATTTTTGAGATCTTCCCYTTCATCCTGGTCAAGTATTTATACGGTGCGATCGTACTATGGTTCTTGCRGTCTCCTAAGTTGAAGTCACTGGACTTCAACGTTGCCATCTTGTCCTGCTGTGCTCGAACTRCGTGTATCCCSTYYGGGAGGTACACAGTAACTGTTGGGTATGTGTTATATTMTTTGCACGAGTAGTAGTGTCTGAGYGCGCWGGGGAGTTMSARGSGSGTGGAGCCCCCCACACGGGGGTTCGGGGGCAGYGCCCCCGAAWTTTTTTTTTCGGGSCGACATATTTCTGGRACGACATATTTCCGGGAYGACATATTACCGGGACGACATATTTCCRGGACGACATATTACCGAGAYGACATATTTCYKGGACCACATGATATTAGGTGGTTTTTCRGCACATGGTTTTTTGCCGATGGYTTTCTATTTCCGGTTAAGGAATTAGGGTTTTGGACTAATCCAGGTCATTGGGTTAGGGTTTTGGATGCCGMTGGCTCCTATATGTATATTGTATTGTAAAYAATGTAAAACAATGTATGAATATAATATATGCTGGTTTTCCCGGTTTGGGTTTCCAGGTGAAAAATCTCTKTGTAATGTTTGTATTTGCCATTGTATCTTTTCTGTTCTTTTYTGAATATCGGTTTGCAGTAGATATTGTACAAGGTTAGAATTTACAGTAACCATGGTGTATTCAAAATCTCTTGGCAYACTATCACGACTCACYGTGCCAGCTAGAGGCGGGATGTAGTTAGGCAATATKATTGGGATCARCTTCGCATTTGCTAGGYCATCTCTGTGCTTGGTTCTCTTTTCTGTGATGACTCGTGATGKCTCGGATCCATGAGAGGTCTACGGAGAGGCTTGCACTCCTCTCGTCGATGACGCTTGAATATTTGTAGAMATTACTTTATCGGCCATGAGATCGATGATAACTTATTCGACGATTTTCTCCATGGCCCTGAGCTTGTCCGACATACACGCTTTGATTAGATGGATGAATGAATGCTTAAAACAATAGAACTGGTGTCGATCTTACTAATCACAATGCAGTAGCAATGAGTTCTCTCTGATACAATTTACAAAAGTTTTCTTGGTGCAACAGTCGACGGAATAAGTAGACAACTAGGTAACGGATCTCTCCAACGGGTGAGAATCCTTCATTAATTCAGTTATTCCCATTATGGCGCAGTCCCAACGGTCTGATGGTGAGATTCCTGGCTATAAATGTCATTCTAACTAGTCATGACATTGGTCTAATGGTTATACTGTTTCCAATGGCTATATTGCTTCGCCATGGTGAAGTTCCATGTGACGTTGTTCTGATATCCTGACGAAGTTCCTGTTTTGCAAATTTTCCCTTTGCAAAGTTCCCTCTGGAACCTTCTATAACTTTTCGATCTTTTCTCTCTTCTTACTGAGATTTCTAGGCTTTTTCCCAGTGATCTTCGTCTCATTATTCCTCTTTACATTCTAATTCTTGTCTTCTTTTGGCATAGTAACTTCACACTCTTGAGATTCTTTCCTAAGATTCGAGGGCAATACTTTTTTTTTATCTGGGGTAGGTGCTCCAGTCTTCTGTGAGTCTTCTTGGGTTCTTTCAACTTCGCCATCCAAGTTAAATAGCTTTGATATATTCTCATATTCCTCAATCAAGTGTGTGATCCTCCTAGTCATGAAATCTTTTAGTTCTTGCTTCTTTTGCTCTAAGGCTTCTTCTTCTTTCCTTCTGGCGTAATATTTTTCAACCCAAGGTTTTCCTAGTACTATAGCAAATGGGGCGTTGTCTCAATAAATTTAACAACTTCAAATTCTTCTTATGTCGAAGTTCCATGGGTACTCATAAATATCTGGGTAAGTCTTCCACATAGGGTTATCAACTTTCCTCTAAATAATCCTATTCCTCCCAATGAAGGAATCATAGCAGGCTTTCCTAAAATTTCCCAAGTTCTTTTCTCTCATTATATTCACCTGTGTTTCTTCATCCAAAACACAGTCAATGTCGAAGTTTCTTATCCTTTCTTCTATGCACTCTTTTTCTTTGAAGATCTTTGATAAGTTGATATTTCGGTGGTCATTCAGAGCTTCTTTCATTTGCAGCAATACAGTCTCTGATTTTTTCTGGGGTTCTGCCATGATCTCAGTTTCTTGACCTTTCTTAGGGTCTACTTGTTCCATATTCATTCTTTCAAGCTTAGAAATCATTCTAGGGCAATATAAAACTTCATGGTCCATAGCTTTACAACAAAGACAACTAGGTCTTCTACCAGGACATTCCTTAGCTAGATGACCCAGTCTTTTGCAACTGTAACAAAGGGTTAGTTCTCTCTTTCTCTTAAATGATCCCCAACCTTTCTTGTACCGCGCACTAGGATCATAGTACTTAACTTGCAAAAAATTCTTTGTAGGATATTGCATCCATTTGTTAGTCCAAACATTCTTTTTATGCATAGGTATAACATATCTTTCACTATTCTTATCAGATCTATTCATATCAAATATTCTTTCATCTAGCTGTGCCCTACTTTTCAAGCTAGGACAAAATTTATCAAACATACCCAAATCCATACTTTTGAAACAAAAATTTCCACTTATCTTACCTTTAACAAAGCACAAAGCTTACAGATCTTACCTCTTTTCTTCAAATTGGACTTATTTTCTCAGCACAAATCTTCACAATCCAAGTAGAGTACTGTGCACCAGGGCAACAGATATATGCACGGATCTTTCACAGTTTCAGGTCAGATCTTTGCACAAAGTTTCTCTTTCCTCAGTTCCCAGAAATCACAGTTTCAGGTCCCGGCAACAGAACCATTTGTTGGCACAGGGGTAGACCTAGGGTTCAATGCTACAACAACGCACCAACAAAACCCTAACTACCAACCCTTTTGGAAACACCTGTGAAGCATATGAAGTCTCACCTGAGGTAGAGGCAGGGGTGGTTGCAGGACTCCAGTGTCTGCAACCTTAGCTGGGACACATATATGTGATTGTAACACCTTGACAAAGCACTTAGAAATATATCGCATCAATGTTTAACTAGTATCTACTTCGCAGGTAAAACCCCAATTACAGAGCATCACAGTATTTAACTAGATCTAGCATCTAGCAGCACTTAGCATGATGAAACATATCAGATCTAGCAGATTCAAGCACTAAGCACATTCACACAGGTCATATCCAACATTTACTCTCATTATTAAGCACAAAGAAACAACAGATCTACCTATCATTCATCTATATCAAAGCACTAAGCAAGTAAATACATAAATACATCAATGCATCACACAAATCATTCACAACACAGGATGTACGTGGTTCACCCCCACCCTGGGGCTACGTCCACCAACTCTTCGTCTTCTTTATTATCTTTCTTCAATCTTCTTACATGCACAAAGCCTTCAGATCAACTTCGCAGAGTACATGAGATCTGCACACTCTTTGCTAGATCCTCCTTCCCCAAGCTAGGTTACAGCACAAAGCCTACATATAGTCCCTTACAGCCACTTGCACTCAGCCTTGCAAACATACGCAAATAACTTACAAATGTTACTTGCACTCAACACCACTTACAATTGACTTGTCATTCAAACTTAGCCATTCATACTCACTACATCGCCTAGCATCTATTTATACATTACAAAATTAGGCCTAAACATGGGTAAACCCACGGGCTGACATCCCCATACCCGTTACATAATCCCAAATCCAAAAAATACCTAAAAGGGGGGTGATATCACGCGATCTCTGCTTCGTTTTGTGCTTTGCCTTCGATAGCCTATAAAAGTCCCAAAAATAGGTCTAACATGACCAAGGATCCTCAAAACTTGGTCAAGGGAAAATAGGCCCCCAACACTCACCTGTGACTCATTCTGAGTCACTCTGATCTAGGTAATTCTGCCTCAAAAGCCTTGAGCTTGGCTCAAGCTGCTTCGACTTGTTGTTGTGCCTTGCAGCAGTCTAATTCCAGCTGATTAACTAGGTACTTCACCTAGTTCATCTGTAGGCCTTCTACACATTTCCCCGCGAGGTCAACGACAAATCCTGTGACCTGCATGGGTATGTTTTTCTTTACAATATTTCTTGCAATTAATTGCAATGCTAGGTGCACTGCACCATTATGGATGGAAGATACCTTGTAGCCTCACGTAACCTTCTCAACATCGCCGTAGGTATCCTTGATCTTCTATGCTAACGCACGATCTGACTTTCCCTGGATAGAAGTCTCGCGGGTCAGGTCTTTTCATACTCAATCCGGTGATTCTATGGATCAGCGTCAGATCGACTATGATACAACGGTCTAGCCATAAGTAGCCACCATGGTAACATTAAAGTAGGAGCTTGACACAGGCGTTAACTTCCTGGTGCCTTCCAATGTGTGGGATTTTCATTACATTCAGTAGGGTGGACTGCACGAGGTTCGTCGTCCACAACTGGTGGATTATTTTCGAGTTCATCCCCTTCATCCTGGTTAAGTATTTATACGGGGCAAGCATACTATGTGTTGGTCACTATAATTGCTTAATTAATTTCAAACAACCAAGTGAAACATAAATTATCAACCCAGGGAAGTCTTTTGTTTCAAAGATAGCTGCGCACTATATGTGCTCAATTCCAAAAGCACTTAGTGTTGTAGTAAAGAAATCATTCTATCTAACTTGCTGAAATGAACTGAAGCTCTGAATTGTATCACAGGAAAGAAATCTCCCTATTGCAATTCTTTATAGTTCAAATTAAGAATCCTGGATTACATTTAAAATAACATTGCAATGGGTAAGAACAACTGTCTTGTAATCAGAGAACAGGACCCTTACTCTCAAACAGAGATTCAGTACTAACACTATTTCATGAAAGCAATAATGCAGAAAACAATAAGTTCTATCTAACAGAGAACAAAGCACTTAGTTCCTTTCTGTCTAAGCAGGAGCTTTGGGCCTTACTTCTGTTTAGCACACTTGTGAGAGTGAAATCTATAGAGAACAAGGCAGTTTGATTCCTTTCTTTCTAAGCAGGGATCTCTAACCCAGTTCTGATTAACACAGGAAAAGTAGACAGCGAGTAGGATGTTTTGGTTCTTTCCTTTCTAAGTAGGAACCCTTAATCCAATCCCTGACTAG
>WSFP011407516.1:0-25233 GCA_009831015.1 Picea engelmannii
TTTTACCAAATCAAATGTAACTTCTAGAATTTCCCCTTTTTGACGAAATCAAATATAACCCTTATTTTCCCTCCAATTTTCACTTTAAGATTAAAATTCACTTTAAATATGGTTAAGTAACTTATTAATATAAAGTTATTTTACTTCCCTAATGTCACTTTATAAACATAACATATCCTAACTAAGTGACATTAAATGAACCCCCCCTTTTTACACCTTTTTCTCCATTGATATGTTGATATTATGGTAGATGCGAGAGGTATTAAACCTCCACATGTAACCCTAACAAGACTAGAATATTTTGGGAAGAAAGAAGAAACCCTAAAGCATTAGACACAACCCTAGAAGACAAGTCGGCTAAAGAAAATAAGTAATATTGAGTTTTTAGCCTCCATAAAGAGAATTCATCCCAGAGAGCTAAGAAAGAGTAGTATAAATATAGGATTCCATAGCTCATTTGGAAACAAACAACTCGCAATTGCAGAAATTTAGTAAGTGCACAAGTTTGGAGAGTAGTTGCAACTGCAACTACTGCAACTTGTATTTTCGTTTTTAGGCTTGGACTTTCTCGTGGTTATGATTTGGAATTTCTTCTTGGTATGCTAGCTCTGGAGAGTGGTACACTATCTTGGTTGGCTATTGGGTCTAGGGTTTGCTTCCAGAATTATTCTCTATCAAGGTTAAGGTGCTTGGGGGTGGCTTCGGCCTATGATTGGCTGACAATATTGCTATATTGTCTATGGTGAAATGACCACACCTATTTTTCTAACAGATTATGGGCCCACACTATCTTCTGAAATTCTAACCACTGGAAGATAGATTGGGAAGATTTTCTTAGTTACAGTTGCAGTCAAAGTTTTGTTGCAACAACGAAACCCTAACCCTTTTACTAAGGCACCTTAATTGAAGTGACTGGCCTAATTTCTATATATCCTAGTGTGCCCTAGCCTAGCGTACCTCCTGGTACTCTCAGCAAGATAAGACATCAATTTTGAGTTTTTGGTCAAAGTCAAAGGTTGACCAAGTCAAAGCAACGATGACTTACTCTATGAAGTCAGAAAACAAGTTAGAAGGGGCTTCTAACTTTAGAGCATGGAAGACAAGGATTGTTCTCATCCTTTCCAAGAATAAAGTGTTATATATCATGAAAGGAAAGATCATGGAACCACAATTTGAATAAGGAAAAGAGAAGGAACCTTAGAATGTTGCAGTTATGGAGAAGTTCAAGGAAAATGACATCAATGCTATGAGTATCATGGTAGAATTTGTAAAATACCACTTGATACCCTACATCTCTTATCTTGACTCATCTAAGAATATGTGTGATGCCCTAACTAACCTCTTCTTAGTAAAAAACATTGGACAAGTAATGAGTCTGAAGAATGAGTCTGTGACATGAAAATGAATGATGATGATAGCATAAAATCATACCTTGTAAGGATCTCTCAGTTAAGAGATCAACTACAAGCTATTGAATAAATCATTTTAGAAAAGGAACTGGTAAATATAGTACTCAATGGCCTTCCTAAGACATGGGATGAATTTTCCGCAAGCATGAACATAAGAAAGGAGTATCCAACATTTGAAGAAATTTGGAGTTGTTGTGCACAAGAAGAATCAAGGATTAGCGCAAAAGAGAAATCTCAAAATAAATATGATGATCAAGGCTTCACAACAAAGTTCAAGAATTTTAGGAATAAGAGGAAGTTTGGCTTAAGAAAGAGACCAAATCAAGAAAAGGATATATCAAAAATACAATGATTCAGCTGTAGAAAATATGGTCACTACAGGAATAATTGTCTCGAGTTAAAGAAAAGGAAGGAATCAGACGAAGCATCAATTTACGAAGAAAGGGAACCCTCAAAGAAATCCAAGCAAGATAAAACAAACTTCTTGTTCTAGTCAAATTAACAATATTCTTCATAGTTTCTTGTACATACTATGTTTACATAGTTCCTATACATATCATGCATATCTATTTCTTAGAAGAAAATATGTTCAGTGAAATAATACTTATGGAAGAATAAATATTAGGATTTCTATCACGATGACTACAATACACCTGAAAAAGATGAAGCATGTTGACAATATTTGGTGACAATTCCTATGGAAGTCATTATATAAGTAACAAATGGAAAACAGGCCAAAATAAGAATCAAACTTGAAAAGACCAGAAAGAAGTCAGTAATCAAGAGGAAATATGAAAAAGACTAGTGACACTTTACAAAAGGCAATAAGGATGCAGACGAAAGCATGGATGCCCTTAGATGGAAGGAGTCGATTACAAAATTCCAAAAGAAGAGCATGCATTCATGCATGAAGAAAGGATTAGGAGGGAGCTAATCCTAAATAATATGATCCATTGAGGATTATGAAGTATCTTTCCATGTTACCATTGAAAGTAGCAGCCATGATAAGAAACATGTATTCAGTTTGACTCTAGAAGAAATTTTCTTCAAAAAGAAGCCTTAAGTATCCTTGGTTGTCCATCTACATCCATGATCCTATGATGAAAGGAAGAAGTCAAAATATTCAGGGAATGGAATCTATAGAATAATCAATGGACCCAATATCTAAAGAGAAACATGAGGAATAACATGAAGATTCCAAGGAAGAAAGAAAATCCAGAACAACCAGTTATTATACTGATAATCACAAGACTACAGGCTTGGTTTGAACCCACTAGAAGCAATCAAGCAGAAGAAATGGAAGTTACGATGAAGAATAGTATATGTAATAAATTGTGAAAAAGGGAAGCATTGCGAGATTCAGAACTAGAGGTTCTTCCAGAAGGAGGAGAAGACTATGAGGACAACTTGTTCCCGTAAACCAGATATACCTCTATCTGAGCTATTATATCTCTTGCAATATCCATGGATTGAAGTTTACATTAGTTGGATGTAAAAGACTATTCTTCCCAATAGAGAATTTGAGGAAGAATCTTATGCAGAGAAATCTCAAGGTTTTGAGGTATACCAAAAAGACACCCATGTATGAAAATGGAAGAAGACCTTGTATGGGTTCAAGAAACTTGATGCACAATATCTCATATATAGTAGAAGCATGGTGAAAATATTCTATGACATAAATAGTGTATCAGAATGGTTACTCAGAAGTTTGGGATGATGGATTGCTAATCCATGACAAACTCTCATGATGACATAAGAAGTGCTACTTGGATATGTTCCAGTTTGAGACTTTCCACGATGTCATGAGCTAGAAGTAAACATAAGTGTTGAATTCAACCATAATATATTGTAATGATCATAGCTATGTGAAGCCTTTAGAGAAAACCAATGTTCCATGACAGACCGAAGTACATTTGAGAGAAAGCATTATATTCTATGTGATGAAGCCTAGAAGAGAGAAGTGGTTCTCCAATATATCTCCAGAGATGACCAAATAGCATATATTTTGGTAAAGCCTCTATCCAAGATGAAAAATTTGCATACTTAAGAAACAAGCTGGGGCTCGTGGAGATGACTTCCTTATTGAAAAAGGAAGACATTACTCCCAGGTTGGGAGGGAGCACTGCTATGTTATTGATTTATGCACAATCATTTTTTATTTAAAAAAATGGTCCAGGATGAGAAGTTCCTTTCTGGTTCAGAAAGTGGTTTGAGATTTCTGACAGACATGCATTTTCCAGTTCAAAAAATGGTCCAGATTGGACAATCATTTTCGTAATGAAAATGGTCTGATAGATTGATGATGCACCATATACAATGATTCCCCTTGTGGCCAGTGTGGGGGAATGGTTTAGTACAGTCATTCTTATTGGCAGTCACTCTGAGTAGTGGTCAATTAAAATGGTGTTCCTCGTTGGGCAATCATTATTTCAAAGTTCAAAGTTGTGAGCAGTTTGGAGGAATGGTCCATTTTGGAGGTTGGTGCACGACAATCATTTCCATTAGGAAATGGTCCGGATATTCATTCCATAGGGAAGACTCATTATCTCCAAGTTTCACTATGATTAGTGCCGGAGGAATGTCCCAATTAGGTGAATGGTATAGGTTCAAGAATCAAGGATAGAGATTCCCTGGGGCAGACTCATTCTCTCTAGGTTTCACTATGATTAGTGCGGGAGGAATGACCCAGTTAGGTGAATGGTCCAGGCTCATAAATCAGGGACAATTGTTCTTCTATGCTTAAGAATAATAGTCTAGATATCCCATGGCTGATGTTTTAATTTCTGAGGGCAGATACTCTTCCGTATATCAGATATGTGAGTGGAAGAATGGCCCAAATGACTCAGTTTTTATCATGATATTGTTTTATGCAGGTTGATATCAGATGATATGATTGTTGTGGAGACTGTATATCTTTGTACAATAGATGTATGCTACTATGGTGGATGTGTTCCATTGGTTGTGACTATGTGTCACTGGTTAGTAGTCGTGTGCTACTTGGTGTGGTTGTGTACCACTGGATAATAGTTGTATACTATTATGAATAGACACAGTTGTGTTCTATTGGATGGAATTGTTTTGATTGCCATGGAGACTATCACTAGTGTTCAAAATGATTTCTAGCTAGATGGATAGTCAGTGTGTTGGTGGACAGACATTCTCCAAATGAAGAATGGTCCAGGAAGAACCGATTACTAGTGGACAGACATTCTTCCTATGGAAAATGGTCTAGGACAATCATTCTTCTAGGACGTATGTATAGATTAGAAGAATAGTCCTTATAGCCCATGATGAGGCTTCCATCATCTGATTGGAACAATTCTTCTTCTAAGACATATGTCTAGATGAGAAGAATGATTATTGTATCACTCTCTAGAGTGAGTGACTTATTCAACATCATGCCTGATTACTCAGCTTGAGTATGGCTTCAAGAGATGATGAAGTTGATGTTATCAGCTGATACTGATAGTGATGATGGTGCTCATGATTTGATCACGAGATAACGTGTGTGGCTATGATGATGCTACCGGTTGAATGGTATGTTTGTGCTCAAGACCACTACCTTTAATACCTCCCTAGCTAGGAGGGACTATTGATATTATGGTACTTGTGGGAGGTATTAAACCTCCACGTATAACCTTGAAAAGAATAGAATATTATCGGAAGAAAGAAAAAACCCTAAAGCATTGGACATAACTCTACAAGACAAGTCAGATAAAGGAAATGATTAATATTGGGTTTTTATCCTCTAGAAATAGAAGTCGGCCCAGACATCTAAGAAAGAGTAGTATAAATACATGATGACAAAGCTCATTTGGACACACACAGATCACAACTGCATAAATTTAGTAAGTGCACAAGTTTGGAGAGTAGTTGTAGTTGTAGCTACTGCAACTTGTATTTTTTGGTTTTAGGATTTGACTTTCTCTTGGTTAAGGTTTGGAATTTCTGCTTGGTATGCTAGCTCGAGAGAGTGGTACGCTATCTTGGTTGGCTATTGGGTCTAGGGTTTTCTTCTGGAATTATTCTCTATCAATGTTAAGGTGCTCAGGGGTGGCTTCAGCCTATGGTTGGGTGACAATATTTCTATATTGTCTATGGTGAAACGAGAACACCTATTTTTCTAACATGATAAGCCACGGAAGTCCCTTCTACTACAAAGTAGTGGAACCCAAAAAATGGGGACATGAAAAATACTCCCTTCCCAAAGATTGATTTTCCTCAAGAAATGTCATCATGACCTAACGCTCCATTAATTGTTCCAGAATGAAACTGAAAATGAGACCAGGATCCCAAATGATCCTATAAGATGTGAAGCATCCTCCACTCAAGGTGTCGCTCGGTAATGTACTGGTATAAGAAACATCCTGAAAACCACCAACAAGAAAGGTCAGTCAATGTTGCAATAAATTGATCAACCCATCAATGTAATACTCTGTTAAGGAACCAATATCATGAGAGAAAAAATTGGCTCTCACCTCTGTGTCAACTGTTGCACTATCTCCTACTGAAATCCCAGGGTCCCAAGATAACCTCATAAAGGAACCACCACACTGATGTTTCACTACTCTAATCATAGTCATCCAACCATCGTGCTTACTCTTCATCACCCTCTCCTGTAGCTGCATGCTGACACACTTATAAGGGTTGAGCCTAATATCAGGAATAGTAGTTGGCACAAGCATCCATTTGAAGTCAGAGCCTGTAAATCCACTGTCATACCCGATCCTGGATTTTGGTAAAGGGAGTCTATCCTAGTAACTGACAATGACTCTTGGTTGCTCATGGAATTTAGAGATCCTCTCCCTAAATAAATTTATCATCTACGTTGCTCCATACTTAGAAGATATCGTTGGAAAGTGTGTGAACTGGTTAATCACTAGAGACACACCACCAATCCATTGTATCCTCGGTAAATATATGGTGCAATATATACACATGATTTCCCACTCTCACCCAGAAATATCCAAAGACTGTATTCATCCTATGGAATGAGTATTCCCCAACCTATTCTATTGATAGGTCGTATACTCCCCTACACCATTCATGAAGCCTCTCCGTGCAAACTTCTCATGGGTCTTCTTGAAGATTTGCAAGGTGATAATATAAGGACCCATCTGCCTATCCCTGATAAGATAGGTTATCATAAGTTGTATAAACTCATTCAAATCCTCAGAATACCAATACTCCACTCAACCACTCCTAAGCCTCCCAAAGATAAACTTTGGAGAGTCAAAACTAATTCGCACATATCTAATAGTAGCTGAATTGTCAAGCAATGTAATTCCAAGGTCCAAAACTAATCCTGGAAAGGTACCACCATGATGGATTTTTATCGCTCTAGAAATCACCATCGAACCATCATTCCCATTTTGCGTCCTCCTCTCCTTGAACCCCAAGCTGAACTCCCAGAAGGGACTGAAATCACTAACCTGGATCCTCTCTTGTGAAGGTGTCTTAGTGAAATCCATGTCTGCAAATCCATGACCTACCTTGAGTATGCCATGCCATATAGAGAAAGTATCAACCTCCTCTCTCTTGATGCCCCAAAAATAAAGAAATCCAACCATTGTCCCAACTTTCTCGCTCGTCATCATTTGAATCAATCTATCACTTAGATTAATTCCTAGATCCCACCACCAAATTGGAAGTTCACCACTCCCAATACCTACTAGCTATTTTTGTGCTATCAAATTCAAAATGAGACAAGTCCCTGGTATGCCATCATCTAGTGCAGAGCAAGTACTAGGAATCAAATCTATGCCTGTTAATATATTCATCTCCTGCCAAACTGCACCAGGTATTTTTCTATCTCGATCACCGTCAATGTTTTCAAGTAATATGTGGAATCTAAGAACTTCCCTGGAAAGTAGTCCTGTCACTTGCGGTGCCTCCTACCATGTCAAATGTGAATCGTACATAGAACTCATAATATTCTCCCTAAGTGTGGACTCAGGGACTACATGTGTGAAACCTCCATAGTGGATAATTCCATCCACCACTTTGTCAACTGAAATCTCTATGAACTGATCCAATAAAATATGGATCTGTGCCCTAACCACATATCCCAAATGAAAGAACTCTGGCATGGCTATAATCCTACCTCCCTCACCGAACTGAATCATGTGAACCCTCCATGTCCTTTTGAATATATTGTTGGAATCAAAAAATAACACTAGATGCCACTTCCACTTCTTGCAAGACTGGAAAATGTCAGGTGCTTTGGTCAACCTAAATGGTATCACCAAGGAATAAACGTAATATCTGAGAGTGATCCTACAAGTATCATGCTCTATGTTCCTACTCTGGTGATATCCAAATCGAAGATCAATCTCTGAGGAATATTTCTCTTCATGAAACTCGTCCATACACTCATCGATCTTGGCTGAACTAAACTCCATGAAGTCTCTGTATGGAGGTCTCCCTAGGAGAAACATCCCAAAAAGCCATTGTATACCACTATACATTGTTGTATACTATTTCATACTACTGCATACCACCGTATCACCATGTACTGCATTTTATTCTATATGTGCCATTGTATCAATCACTCTACTAATATCAGTTGAACTTGGATCCAAGAGTGATATATCTACATATGTCCTATACTCAATCCCCCAAACAACTAGTGCATATACTTCCTTGTTCGTTGGTCCATAAGGAATTTTCTCTAGTACCTCCTATGTAGATAAGCCTTGAGCCAAAAGGAACAACTCATGATCCCTGCAATGAAAAACA
This sequence comes from Picea engelmannii, assembly GCA_009831015.1. Classification (NCBI taxonomy): domain Eukaryota; kingdom Viridiplantae; phylum Streptophyta; class Pinopsida; order Pinales; family Pinaceae; genus Picea; species Picea engelmannii. Next base: position 8,148 of record WSFP011407516.1, read on the forward strand.
AGTGCATGGTCAAAACCCTCTGTGCCAAACCTCACATGTGACTTTGAATTATCCTCATCCAAAATCATCACGAGAGGCTCCTCCCTTAGATCATGGGTGCCACTCATGCCCTCATGTTTCACTACTACCAAAGATTATGGATTCTCTATTGTTGTCACTTATGAAGAGTGTGCTAAAATAATATGGTAACAAATATCCTCAATCTCTCTTTTCTTGTCTTCAATGAACTTAAGAGAAAGGTCCCTATCCATGAACAATTGCAAGTAATCATATATCATCTGCTCTAGTGCTTCTTTGATGATGTGTAATTGAGCACTAGTGATCCCATCTGCAACTCATTTTTGTCTCTCCTCCATATGATATTTTCACATAAGATATTCAATAAAATTATGAGTACCATATGTCCTTGTGAAAACCTGCACAATCGTCTCCTCCTCGACCAATAATTGGTCCTCCAATTTTTGCAATGCTAAGAGATTTTTTTCAATTTCACCACCGTGTAGAGGTACGATCACATTCTCATCATCATTGACATCAAAAATGAAATATGATGTTGAATAATCACCATGAATAGGTTTTATCATGCTTTAACTACCCTCAACATAAGCATTGTACATAGTGGAAGATGTTGGATCCTCAACATCGATTGATTGGAACATCTCCTCACAGTCATCATGATATGTTGCATCCTCATCTTTTGTTGATTCATCAGAGGTACACACATCCAAAAAACTAGTTTCATCAGCCTCATCGATTAGCTCTGATGATGTATCATAGGATGTTTTTTGGTATTCCTTTATGCACATATCCTCAACATAGCTATATGCATGAAAGTCCCCCTGTGATTATGTCAAACCCCCTTCATGAGGTGAGTTTTTAGATTCATAAAAATTTATCCATTTGGGATTTTTCCATTCTTCTCAACTAATGAGCGTATCACCTCCCATGCCCTTGTGAGGCTCTCTTGAGTTTCATTCATGGTTTGTGCAAATTCTATGGAAATATCTCCAACTCTATGCAAATCGCGTGACTTTTTCTGGAAAAAACCTTGAAAATTTGACGAAATTAAAATGTTGATAAATTTACTTCCCTGACTCCATTTCGACCGATTTGTTTATTGAAATTGGTTATTTTTCCGAGAGGAATTAAAATATACAAATTTTTTTCCAAAATTCTTCTCAAAAAGTTTCATATCTGAGCCTGAAGTGCGACGCCCTCTTTTTCCCTAAAAACAATTATGCAAAAAGACCCAAAAAAAATTCTCCTTTTTTTTGGCCAAGGAAGGTGATCTGATGCAATAAAATGCTGGAAATATCACTAGCTATGATACCACTCTAATATCTCCAATAGAATGGGCTTGGATATTATGCCCTTTTGTATAATAAATATTCTTGATGCTCTAATGTGGTTGACAAATTTTCATAAACATATTGCATGTATTCTACTAATAGACATTTTGTCAAACATATTGCATGTAATACAAATACACTAGAAATAGATGGGACAATAGGTGGTATTTTATAATGAATGAATATATGAATACAACAATCTAATTGCTGCTATGGAAATTGCAATACCTCAATGGAAAACACACAATACAAGCCAAAAACTTGGAATCATTCCATGGCCTCCTCAACAGATGAAACCAAACCCTTCAAGAGCCACAAAATTTAGAAGTAAATAAATACAACCCAAAAATGAAAACAAACCCAAGATTAAGCTCCAATGAAGATCCTGGATGGATCCTTCTCCTTATCTAGCTAGGGTGGATATTTCACCACCGAAACAAGACCAACAATGGAAGGGTTTTGCTAAACCCTAACGAAATAATGGCTCCAAGAGAACCATACTAGAGATTAATCAATTAATAATTCCGAAGTGAGGCTATACCCCTCCTTTTATCCCTTTTCCATGCCTTCTATAACTTTCCCCTTTTTGACCAAATCAAATGTAACTTCTAGAATTTCCGCTTTTTGACGAAATCAAATGTAACTCTTATTTTTCCTCCAATTTTCAATTTAAGATTAAAAGTCATTTTAAACATGGTTAAGTAAATTATTAATCTAAATTTATTTTACTTCCCTAATGTCACTTTAAAAACATAACATATCCTAACTAAGTGACATTAAATGACCACCACTTTTTACATTTTTTTCTCCATTGAAAAGCCATGGAAGTCCCTTCTACTACAAATTCGGGGAACCCAAAAATGGGGAAATGACAATAGGTATAGCTTCATGTTGATGCTTGAATCCATCAAGAATAAAACGAAAACCTCACGGGGATACAAATCCATCTGCATTTTTATAGAGGTGGTACTCCTCTTTGTTTTATGATACTCTTTGAACTCTAGATTTTGAAAATAATATAGGACTTTGAAAAAGTCCACCGTGGTATTGAATGAAATGCAATGGTTGTAGAAAATAAAGTGTTTTGTTTTTCATAAAGAGAATTCCTGAGAGATGACCAAGAAACTCATAAATCACATATTTGAAAAATATAAGAAAATTTTCCTCACATCCATCATAGTTAAACTAAATATTTCTGATAACATAAAAATAAAAGAAAATGGTCTACACGTATAAGAGAACTTTAATAACGTAAAAACATGTGGAGCTCAAATAAATAAAATGATAGATCAATATCAACTATTTTATACTCAAAACTCAGAGTTATAAAACACCGTCAAAACTAGTCCCAGAATAGTTCTCTTGGGATTTCTAAAAAGTATAATGTCTATTACAAAGCTTTGAAATTTAAATGCATTTGTCCAGAGGACTGGGATTGGGGCTCCCGCAGACCATAAATAAAATATAAACAAGAAGTATTCTTGTGGAAATAATATGGTGGGCGATGACAGAGTAGCAAGACATGGAAATAAGACGTGAATAAGTTATTAGGTTTCAATTAAACCTTTCTAGTCAAAGAAGCAGAGTAACTGGATTAAAAAATGATAAAGAAAGTAAGATGTGATCAACATAAACTTACTATGATGGTATCTCCTCTGTTTACTTTCTTGTTGTTGTCCTTTTATTTTCCTCATGGGAGGTTATAATAACCGTCTCAACTGTTGTTTCTCAACCTTCTTTATTTAATTTATCAATCACCTTATTAAACCAATCTTCAATGTAATTTTTTCATTGGAACAACATTTATTTCATGCCTGATTTTGATATTAAATAATTCACCTTCCAAATCTCTTAGGTCATGAGAAATGTAATGTATTACCTCCTCAATATCTTGATTTTTTTATAGAATAATCAACCATACCATTATCTATTTTTTCTTCATTATATTCAATTATGCCATAAAATTTCTTAGTCGATAACCCCTTTAATATCTCCACTTATTCATAAAATTGTTTCCTTTTCATAAACATTGAATTGAGAATTAACTTATGATCTTGCACCTCATAAGTTCTTCCTGCCATATCTATCTCTGTGAGTATTTTGAATAATTCTTCTCGTTTCACTATGGCTTCACTACATGCTTGGACAATGTTATTCAAATTCTTGATCTTTTCTTTCCAACATGCATTCAATTGTTTAATTCGACTTGGAAAAGGAAGATCCTCTTATCTCCTTTTCAGTTATGTCATGTTTGATACTTTTATCCCAAATGGTAAAACAACATCTGTGTAGAATCCTTATTCATTCTCTAAATCAGTTTGGATATATTCATGAAATGAATGTGCCCTTGAACCGAAAGAAAAAATATATTTTGATACCTCCCATGCTTCTATTATCAATGACATTCTCCTTTTATTGTTTTTCTCTACATAACTTCAGACCGTTGTGATAAAACTAGAAGATCCTTTTAATTTAATACAGGGTATAGTTGGTTTAACCATTGTCAAAGGACTGGCCAGTATTGGAAGAGGCATCAAGGTAGTTTCCAATTGTCTGATATTCTCCTTTAATTTGGCATTTTCAACTTCTAAACCATCAACAGAGTCGTCGAGCGCGTCCCCGATTTCCCTATGGATTTTGGAAATCTGGGATGGTCGCATATCCTTCAAGTCGACCTCTGAGCAAGACTTTCCCTTTTTATTCTTCTGGTCACTTCTTTCTACAATCAATTTTTTTGAATCTTTATCAAAGACAACGCTTTGAAAAGTGAAGGATTCTTATTCACTAAAGGTCTCATTTCCAGTGACTTCCAATAAGGAATTTTGATGAGCCATATTTTCCGGTTGTTCTATTGCAAGAAATATTTTTTGAATATTTGTTTCTAGTTCCATATCCTCCAAATAAAATATTTGGATGTCATTTTATATAAGATTATCTTCTTCCTCTTGCACTAAATTTTTCCTTCTCTTTCTCATGGGCAACTTGTGTGAACTCTCAATTTTTCCCGTGGGAGGATTCTTCTCTCCCTCTCCACTGGAACTACTGTTAACAACCTTTTTAACTGGGTGGTTTGTTGGAGCATTTCTCCTGGATGTAGTATTATTGGGAGTAAAAAATGGAGATTGAGAACTTCTTTCACTGGGACCTTTTCCCCTTTTCTTGTAAAAATCATTACTACTAAGTAATGTTTCTAGATTTCCAACATCATGTAGAGGAGTGTTTTGATTGTTACCCTCTTCTTATTCATTCAACATGGTTTGAATGAAAGAGTTACTGAAACCCAATGAAATAATATGTCCAACAAATATTTTGTTTGGATCAAAACCTTTGATCTTTTCATCATACTTTAAATTCACATTGTTGAAATGATTTGCAAATTCATCAATTTTATTTATATTTTTGAACATGAACTCTCCAATATTCCATGGCATGGGAATACATTGATTTTTCCTTTCTTCATGGAAAAAATGAAGCCAAAAGTTATATTACCTTGCCACCTCTATAGTAAATAGTTTTTCATATACATGATATGCGAGAAAATAAGGATTCTCTTTCAAGAAAAATATCCTTATGACACTGTGATTTTTGATTTTTTCTATTGTCCCTTTTTTGTCTAAAAATATGGTAGCTTGATCATATATCATTGAAGTGTTTTCACCCAAAAACAACCTTTTGAAGACTGAAACAAAATTATTATAAACTTCATAGAAAAACAGAGGGGTCTTATGTCTCTGTAACACATGATATCAAAAGGTAACTGGATCTGTTTCACAATTCACCCTCTTACTTATGGTTAAGTTTGGGAATTGAAAACAATGCACAATATCAAATATCATATAAGAGGCCATAAATATTTTTTTTTCCTTTTTATAGTGTGATAACCGAGACGAGATTTCGATAGAAATGAGTTTTCCCCAATAAAAAATGGCATGTTATTGTACTGTAAAATACATAATATATAAAATAATGTGATAGATAGAAGCAATTATTTCCTAACCTTTCAACCTGGTAAATATCCATGCAATTTCTCAATAAGGGTTTTTAAAAGACTCAACCTGGATTCTGGTTATGTCTGCTGGGATAGATGTAGGATTCTCCAAATATTTCGGTAGGAGGTCAAGCCCATTTTTATGTTTCTTCAATAATTCTTTACAATCTTCACCTTTGAAAGTAAGATTCGGCTCTGGAAACTTTAACATATTGCGAAAAACTTGAGGTGAAAGAGAAATCAAAGAATGATCTTGGAGTTGTATAATTATTTGACATGGCACATACTTTTCCACATACCATGCAACGGGTTCCTTACAATCAAAAACCTCAGGAACACACCCAACACTAGTGATTCCATATTCCCAAATTACATATTTATGTGCATGAGGAGAGGAATAATATGACTTTTCTATTAACCACTGGAAGTTCTGGTCTTCACGACCAAATATATTCAGAATATCACCACAAAATTGTTGTCTAGTTGATGTTGCCATAGGTTGACGAGACTATTTCTTCAGCTGGATAATAACCTCAAATAAATATTTTCGGAGAGATAATGATAATTTAATCTCTTGGAAAATGAAGATTTAAGGAAATTTAATGAGTAATTCCTCGAGCCTTTCACCATTAATGATGATATTTTTGGATCTTTCACAAAATTTGTTAGCATTAAATAACACTTAATGTGTATTGGGAAAAGTAACAAAATGGCAGAGATGAACGAGAGAGAGTTTGAATATAAAACTTTTCATGAACCCACCAACCCGAGAACCTGCGAATCCATGGTTATGGATGATAAAAAATATACAAAGTGTAGAAAGGCGGTCGGTTAGAATTGCATGAAAGAGGAATAAAATACTTTGGGGCTCGACACCCGCGACAAGGTTGATGGTCAAAATGTAGATCACGAAACTTGGGGTGCAAAGTGAAGGTCACAGATCTTGGAGGATGAGGGCTTAAACCCGCGAACCCACACAATTGAAAAATGACTAAGTGTAGTAGCATACTTATGACATGAGAAAGTGGGTGGAGATGAAGGATTTCCAACCTGCCAACCCACAAATCACTAAAATATGACTAAGTATAGTAACTCGAAAGGGAGAGAAGAAGGGATAAAAGAAAAAGGGAAATAAGGGGAGATGTAGAAGAGGGAAAATAAATGGAAAAAAGAAGTAGGGAAGATATAATGTGGAAGGAAAAAAAGGAAGCATGAAATGATCTCAACAACTGGCTCCAACTATGGGATGATAACCCCCTATGGGTTATCAAGAATCCATAATCTTCATGACCAAATGATTCCATCCATTAGGATATGGAGTCGAAAGGTAAGGATATACAAAATAAATAAATGAAAATTATGTACAAGGAAATGAGAAAATTTCAGGCGAAGAAATCTTTCAAATGTTTCCCATTAACAAGCAACATTAACATTTTACCCTTCATATCTTTGAGCATATAAGCATTAAAACCCAAGATATTTTCAATGATATATCGTCCAACCCAAAGTTCTTCGAGTTTTGTGTGCATCGATGGTTTCTCCTTAGCTTTTTTCTAAGGTAACACCAGTTCTTCCTTTTGAAAATTATTTATGGTTGCATTCTAATCAAAATATTTTTTGATACTTTTCTATCTCTAAGAAGTTCTATTTAAGGATTTACTTCATTATTCCTCCAATTTCAATAAATGGTTCACTTTCTTTTGCATAGGTGAACTATCTTTTGCATCCTCTGTATTAAATACAAAAGTCAAGGAATTTAGTTCGAGGATAATAGGAATTTTTTCTTCTTTACTATAAACCAATGTGTACAGATACATCCTCGTGCTGTCTTTTAGAGTCATTATTCTCACCCACAAAACATCCGTCAAATTCAAATGTCAATTCTGTTGGTTCTTATCAATAGTTTTCTTCAATATCTGAATGGGTGTCTTATTAGTGGACTCTTTAAAACCATTCCCTTTTGGATAATAATTTGATGAATGTCCCATAACAATCCCATATTCTCCACAAAACTCTGTAAATTTTGAACCAATGAAAATTGAGCCATTGTCAGTAATTAATTTTTCTGGGACACTGAACCTTGACAAAATATTATCTTTGAGAAACTTAATCAACTCTTCAGAATAAACCCTTTTTAATGCCACTTCTTCCGACCATTTTGTAAAATAATCTGTAGCGATGAGGATATATATATATCCTTTTCTTGACTTTGGATTTATTGGTCCAACAACATTGAGTCCCCATTGGGAAAATGGTTGTTCTATAGATATAGGCTATAATGGCATTGCAGATTTTTTCATTTTCCCTGAAAATTGTTGACAAGATACACACTTCCTTATAGTAGCATATGAGTCTTTAAAAACCGATGGCCAATAAAACCCATCTCTTATTATTTTATGGGTGGTGGTGGTAGGCGCAAAATGTTCACCACATATACCTTCATGGAATTGTTTCATCAATTCTTGAGATTTCCTTTCATCAACACATCTCAACAGTATGCCATCATAGTTCATCCTAAACAATATATCAACAATCAACACATATTGACTTGACTTCATTTTCAATTTTCTCCACTATTTAGGGTTCATGGTGACTGGAAATTATCTAGACCTTAATTAGAATATAATATCTTTATACCATTATGAAAATGTCATGGGTTCTCCTATTGAAATCGGAATTAGTCCATCCAAAGAATCACTATTTTCAATGAGATTACATAAACCATGTCCTTTAAATTCTTTTAAATGTTTAATTTCAACATCATATTCTTGAATCTTCGCCAGCCAGTTTGCCCATTTTCCTTCTCTCAATTGTTGATTTAAAAGAATCTTCACAGGAGAGGATGGAACATATGCAGTGACATGAGAATTTAATATATAATTCTAAAAGTGTGCCACTTCTTTTACAAGAGATAGGGATTGCTTCTCCAATTCTGAATATCTCAATTCATAATCATGAAGGGTATTTCTCATTAAACTAATTGGCAATTCTTCACCCTTGGAATTTCTCTGAGTAAGAACAGATTCAACAACCATCTCTGTAGTGAATGAATAAATGATGAAGTCTCTTTGAAAATATGGTCTAATGAGGACTTGAGATGTAGTGATTTCCTTTTTGATATTATTAAAAGCTTCATGGTATCCATGGTCCATTCAAACCTTTAGTCCTTTTTCAACAATAAATCATTCGACTTCACAATACTTGCATAGTTAGGGACAAATCTTTGTACAAAGTTCATTTTTCCAAAAAATGACTAAACTCCCTTCTTAGCTGATGGGGAGTTGAGTTCATTTATATATTTAAATCTCTCTAGATCGATATAGATTCCTTCCTTGCACACAATATGACCCAATAGTTTGCCTTTAGTTACAACAAATAAACATTTTTTTTTATTTAAAGAAACACCATATAACCTACACCTGTCAAAACATTTCCTCAGGTGATGAATGTGATCACTCCTTGTTTTTGAGTGTACTGTAAAATCATATTGATAGTCCACCATGAATTTTCCTATCAATCCCTCAAAAACATGATCCACAACCCTTTGAAATATAACTCGTTTTTTAAACCAAAGGGCATCCAATCATATGCATATGTCTCCCAAGGTGTTATGAAAGTTTTCTTTTCTCCGTCTTCCTCAACAACGAGGACTTGATTATACCCAGAAAATCCATCTAACATGGACATGCAGGCTGATCTTTTGACTTGTTGGAGAAGAAAATCCATGTTAGGAAAAGGATAATTATCCTTTACGCTTTATTTGTTAATATCCTTGAAATATACACACATCTGAATCTCCCCAGTATTTTTTCTCACAATCACAGGGTTTGAAAGCTAGTCAGAGTGTCTAATGGGGTATATTATTCCATCCTTCTTTAATTTTTCCAATTCTACCTTTACTAGTGGTTTTAATTTGGGGTTCATTATCCTTATCTTCCGCTTGACAGGATTTGCCCCTTATCTTAAGGGAATAATGTGTTGAAATATTTTTTTATCATATGCCTTCAAATCATCATAATTCCATGTGAACAAATCAAGATATTCTTTAAATAATGCGACATATTGATCAACTTCATAAATTGTGCAATCAACTCCAAAATTGACATATTTTGGGGAACTATAAGTTCCAATATTAATCTTTCTTGTTTCTTGGACTTTTCGAAGCGATGCTTCTTCTAGGATGTTTTTTGCATGATAGTCTCTTGTAAAAAGAGACGCAGATTGAATACAATTCCTCAGGACAACAGTTATGTGATTATCCTCATCTTCATCATCATTCATCAAAAATTTTTCCAATTGTTCATCATTCTCATATACTTGTAAATACTCCTTATTGTCAGATACAGAAGGTCAGAATATTATTTTTACTTGAAAATATGTTTTTCTCTAAACATCATTTGGGTTTGACAGTGAGGCCGCCAAAGATAATCAATCTACCTTCTAATTTTTGTCCCTTGGGATGAAATAAATGTTGAAAGAAATGAAGGATTCCATCAATTCATTAACTCTTTTGAAATATAGTTTGAGTCTTTCCTTTTTAATCTTATATCTCTGGGTAACTTGATTTATTACCAACTCAAATTCACCCGTCACAATTAGATTTTCTATCTTCATTTCTCGTGCAAGAATCATTCCTTGAATCAAAGCTTCGTATTCTGCCTCATTATTGGTGAACACAAATTCAAGTCTTATAGCATGTGGATGCAAAATATTTTTTGGGTTTATAAGGATGATTCCAACTCCACTCTTGGAACTTGAGAAAGCTCCATCAAATGACATCCTCCAATAAAATTTAAACTGATGCTTTTGATTCTCCATGTCTTAATTCTGCTCCATGTCTTCAATGTGCTCCATGTCTAGGATAACATAGTTTCCAATCCCAATGTCAATATACTCTTCCATTAGTTCATTATCCTTCTTTTTGAAGGAAAATGACCTCCTGGGTTCACGAGGGACCTTAATCATTTCTCCTTCTTGATCTAGTAGCATCATGCAACTTTCATCATTCATTATGTACCCCCCGATCATAGATGAACAATCTCTTCCCAAGAAAAATCCATATGCAGGAGGAAGGTCCACAAAAACAATATTGAAAACTATAATAATATGGGGAACCTCCATGATCCAAGCATGAAAATCCTTGATTTCCCCATAAGTTAGCACTTGTCTAGAATCAATTGCATATATTATTTCACCTATTTCATAATATTTGGTGCAACTCATACCCAATGCCTCCATGACCACCAGTGGTATAATATTATTGGTTGCACTAGTGTCGACTAAAATATTATGAAGTGCAACATCATGATTTTCAATTGAAATATAAAAATATGGGAGTTTACCTCTCAAATTGACAGTTGACGTGTTCTGTCTTTGTTTTGAACTTATAACAACAACCTCCATTCTTCCAGATGGATCATCCAACAATATCAAAATATTTTCCCTTTGTTGAGGGATTTTTACCACTTCTGTAAAAGGAAGAGTTATCCTTAGCTTACTCAAGTTGTCTACAACATTGTATTTCATCTGGGGAGGGTTAAACACTAGGTGTTTCTTCTTTCTTCCAGTGTTGTCTGTCACATTTTTATTTGCCTCTTTCTCATTCACCTTTTGTTTATCTTTTTATTTAATTCTTTCCTTTTCCTTTTCATAATAATCTTTATTTTTGGATTTATTTACAAACGCTCATGTTTGGGAAACATTATCTTGTGAGTCAGGGTAATTTTCACCTTCTTCAAATATATACATGGACGTCTTGCATCCATCCATCTGTACTATTTCAAAACTTTCATCAGGTAAATAATCATTTCCTTGCTCTACCATTTTCTCATCATATATATCATCCAAAACAACTGCATTTGGGATTGTTTTCCTTGGAACCCTTTTTCTTTGTTGATTATGAGTGTTTTCAAATCTCACAATGTTTTCTTGGGGAGGGTTCCTTGTTTTATCTTGGACCGACATTCTCAGATTTTCTACATAATTATCATCCCTTCTTAATCTGGTTATCTCATTTTTCATTTTCCCGATGGTTCTATTCATTTGTGCAATCTCAATTATTTTCTTAGTTTCTTGTGCCGAAACAAGGTCTACATTCACATATGGTATGGTTTCCTTAAAAAAACCACCTCCAATGGTTTGATTTTGGATTGGTCGTGGCTTCTGCTCTTCATTCTTTCTCGAGCTAGAGGCCCTTTGATCATCAATATTTAGGCCTCCCAGCTTCCTCTGTACTTTTCCCAGGATAATATTGGGGTCAACACCCCTATCAATCACAATTTCTTCCATCTCAGTGGCCTTAATCATTGCTTCCTCCAAGGTATCCATCTGGGATGTTCTGATTGCATATTGTACATTTGGGGGCATCACATTCTTATAACAACCAAGTATCACTGGGTCATTAGGTATTTTATCTTCTGGAATCTTACTTGGAGTTTTATTGAACCTGAGATTAAAATCTTGTATTCTCTCATTATTCCTCAAACCAATTTGGGTGAAATTAGTGAGAAGGGTATCATATGCAATTGGGGGAGAGAACATAGTCAGGAACATGGCTTTGAGGTCATTAAATGAACCAATTGACCTAGTGGGTAATGTCGTATACCATTCATAGGCTCATCCTGATAGGGTTTGAAGAAACAACCTTACCATCACATCATCATGGCTCTACCCCTCCTTTTATCCTTTTTTCCATTCCTTCTAGATCTTTCCCCTTTTTTACCAAATCAAATGTAACTTCTAGAATTTCCCCTTTTTGACTAAATCAAATATAACTCTTATTTTTCCTCCAATTTTTAGTTTAAGATTAAAAGTCACTTTAAACATTGTTAAGTAACTTATTAATCTAAAGTTATTTTACTTCCCTAATGTCACTTTAAAAACATAACATATCCTAACTAAGTGACATTAAATGACCCCCACTTTTTACATTTTTTTCTCCATTGAAAAGCCATGGAAGTCCCTTCTACTACAAATTCGGGAAACCCAAAAATGGGGAAATTACAATAGGTATAGCTTTCTGTTGATGCTTGAATCCGTCATGATTGAAACGTAAAACTCACGGGGATACAAATTCCTATGTTTTATTATAGAGGTGGTACTCCTCTTTGCTTTATGATACTCTTTGAACTCTAGATTTTCAAAATAATATAGGACTTTGAGAAAGTCCACCGTGGTATTCAATGAAATGTAAGGGTTGCAAAAAATATTTTTTTTTGTTTTTTTTTCAAAGATAATTCCTGAGAGATGACCAGGAATCTCATACATCACATATTTGAAAAATAGAAGTAAAATTTCCGTACATCCATCATAGTTAAACTAAATATTTATGATCACATAAAAATAAAAGAATATGGTCTACACGCATAAGAGACCTTTAATAGAGTAAACACATGTGGAGCTAAAATAAATAAAATGATAGATCAATCTCAAATATTTTATACTCAAAACTCAAAGTTATAAAACAATGTCAAAACTGATCTCGAAATAGTTCTCTTGGGTTTTCTGAAAAGTATAAAGTCTGTTACAAATCTTTGAAATTTAAATGTTTTTTTCCAGAAGACTGGGATTGGGGATCCCGCAGACCATAAAGAAAATATAAACAAGAAGTAATCTTGTGGAAAGAATATGGTCGGCGATGATAGAGTAGCAATTTATAGAAAGAAGACAAGAATAAGTTATCAGATTTCAGTTAAACCTTTCTAGTCAAAGAAGTGGAGTAACTGGATGAAAAACTGATAAAGAAAGCAATATGTGATTAGCATAAACTTACTATGATGGTCTCCCCTATGTTTACTTTCTTTCTGTTGTCCTTTTATTTTCCTCGTTGGCAGTTATAGGAACCATCTCAACTTTTGTTTCTTGGCCTTCTTGTTAATTTATCAATCGCCTTCTTAAACCATTGTTCAATGTAATTTTTCATTGGTGCAACATTTATTTCATGCTTGATTTTGATATTAAATAATTCACCTTCCAAATCTCTTAGGTCATGAGAAATTCCATGTATTTCCTCCTCAATATCTTGATTTTTAATAGCATAATAAGCCAACCAATTATCTATTTCTTCTTCATTATATTCAATTATGCCACAAAATTTCTCAGTCGATAACTAATGCAGCCCCCCCTGCCTCAGCAAGGTCTTCCGACCTCCCGGTCACTGGATCGTTTTTCTCCTTGAGTTGGAACAAATCTTTGGTCCCTGATGGAACCTCTATTAAACAAATCCACAGGTCCTCCACGTGGATTTGTCTTCTGATTGCCTCCACGTGTGCATTGTCAGTCTTGAAGGTGATGCTCCTGCATCATACTCCCCTGGTTAATTTTTTTTTCATGGACTCATGTCCATGAGCTCTTGCACTATCTTTCCATGCTTCAAAATATCAGGTTATGTGACCCAACTTGCATCTTGCTTCAAAATATCAGGTTCTTTCCATCCCTCTCTTCGATAATTTTCTCCATCTGAGGTTTTTCTACGGTGGGAAATTGTTCTTCCCATGAAATTTATTTCTGATCATCTGATTCTCCTACTTCACCTCTCCTGTGAGGATATAGGTCTGCAACATTGCATATCGGTGATATCCCAACATTGTCTAGAAACTCAATCTCATAAGCATTGGCTATGAATTTTTTGAGAATTCTGCATGGTCTAATCTTCTTCATCTTTAATTTGTTATATGTTCCCCTTGGAAACCTCTCTTTTCTCAAATGAGCTAAATCCTCATATCCAACTTCGAATTGAACTTGTCTTCTCTTTTGATCAACTCTGCTCTTGTATTTCTGACTGTTGTCCTGTAGCTGTTCTCTGACTTTGTCATGGAGTTTATGCATTTCTGTTGCAAAATCCTCCACTCCAACACTTCTGAACTCATCTTGATTCAAATTTCTCAATTATGTAATACCTCTTGGTTATATACCATACACAATTTCAAATGGAGTTTTCCTTGTGATCTTGTTCACTGAATTATTGAATGCAAATTCTTCCTATGATAGAACTTGATCCCATTGACGACCTTGCTCAGTAACTAAACTTCTCAATAAATTTCTGAGACTTTTGTTTACTACTTCAGTTTGTCCATTTGTTTGAGGGTGATATGTTGAACTAAAGGATAATTTTGTCCCTAGCCTCTTCCATAGATTCCTCCAAAAGTGTCCTACAAATTTGGTGTCTCTGTCTAAAACTATGCTCCTCGACAATCCATGTAGTCTTACTACTTCTTTGAAAAACAAATTTGCAATGTGTGTGGCATCGCTTGTCTTCTGGCATGGTATGAAATGTGCCATTTTTTAGAATTTGTCCACTACAACAAATATGGAATCGCTTCCTTTTTGAGTTCTAGGAAATCCCAAAACAAAATCCATACTGATTGCATCCTATGACCTCTCTAGAATTGGTAATGGCTGATACAAACCAATTTTCTGCTATCTTCCTTTTGTATATTGACAAATTCTGCATTTTTTTACAAAATTCTTCACTTTTGTTCTCATGCTCGGCCAAAAATATGAATTATTCAGCTATGCAAATGTCTTATCGTGACCAAAGTGTCCAGCTAAACCTCCAATGTGTTTTTCTTTCAGTAGGTTATCTCTCATTAAGAACTTTGGAATGCATAATTGGCTTCCCCTAAATAGTAATCCATCCTGAATCAAATATTCAGTCCATGGGCTTCTATCTCCCAATAAAGGATTCTTGTATCAGAGTATTTTCTTTATCTACCCTCTGCTACAAAATTTAAAAATCCTTGCTTTGATACCACCTAATGCAGCCCCCCTGCCTCAGCAAGGTCTACCAACCTCCTGGTCACTGGATCGTTTTTCTCCTCGAGCTGGAACAACTCTTTGGTCCCTGCTGGAACTTCTATTAAGAAAATCCACAGGTCATCCTATCGAAACCATCTTGTATGTCTGAGCACCAAGCGCAATATTCTCCCCCACATGACCATCGACTGTGACCACAAGCCTTACCAAAGGATTTTCGCGTTTCGTGAGTCAGGACTTCTCGTCTCACAACTCTTTCCCTTTGAACACCCTGATGCCGAAACCCTGATCCATGAGTTAGCACTTGGCTGGCTATTATCACCTCCTATCACTTATTACCATATGAACATTCGCCCGTGACCTAAGGCTAATTCATGAGGTCTTTTGGGACTTCACAGCTTGCGAAGTTGATTGACTTCTGTCCTTAGAATCCCCAGTTTTTCGGAACCCTGAAAACTCTCAACCACATGGGATCAACGGTCCATGATCTGCCCTGATCAATGGTCCACGTTCAATAATGACTCTCCCTTTCGTGATTCTTGGGGAAGTCCACACTCCCGTTTTCCCTATGATGGAATGCCAAAATCCACCTTCTCCACTTTCTCTCGGATCTGACGACTATCGGTCCTCGATGTTAGGTCTTATGATCTAGATCCTTCACATATCTACGACCAAGATTTTATCGGCGATATCCTTTCTCTATTCTGGGGGAGTTTTCATTCTTGTTTCCTCGGTAACAAAATGTCGAAATGATCCCTTGGAACAAAGAGTTAGAGTATGTGCTATTCTTGTAGATCTGACGCTTGTTGGCTCTCGGCTCTACGCTCCTCCGATGTAAACCATTCCTTTTCCAGAATCTTCGTTGTTCCCGGTCTTGGATATTCAACCTCCAAGAGTTTTCAAAGCTTGTTTTCTTCCTTCGATATTCCACTCTAGTTCAATGAACACTCTACAATTGTTATCCCTCCCGAGCTTTGTTCCTTTGAAGATTCGAATTCCTATGCACACCTTGTGTTCGAGGATTTCAAATAACTCAAATTTAAGGGCTTTTCTTGAAAATAAAATACCTTATGCCCACCTGGTGTTCCTCTTTGTTGTTTCTTCGAACTTAACCGATTTTAGGCTCTGTGCACTCCTTGCACCTAGATTCACGAGTTTCACCTACTCTCTCTCTGAACCTCCCTCTAAGTCGTTTCAAGACTCAGACAACACACACCTTGCATTCAGGATGCACACCTTGCATATAAGGTTCAAGAGAAACAATTGAAATTCATCCAGTTTCGTTACAGATTCATACAACAAACCTCTCGATCACTCATACATGAAAATAAACTAATCACAATCATGCATACATAATAACATTCATTCGATCATATTTCAAATGAACACATTCCAAATTCGAGACAATTTTGTCTATTCTATTATTCATAGAAATAAGAAAAATACAAACTGTTTATTCTCTTCTCTATTCTCCTACAGTTACTCTTTCATATTGATCTTCCATACATGACTTTTACAAGGTAATCCTGAAAGCTATCTAAGGACCGAATCTATGAGCTCTCTCATCCTATTATGAAAACAATCATTTCAGGATTTTAAAACTAACACCTACTCAGTCCTATTACAATAACTGCTAATTACTATCAGACAGAGTCAACACTCCATGCCTGTGATTTCTTATATTCCGTAGAGAATTTTTAAACAATTTACAATATTCAAATTGCTCAACAAAATATCTCAACAACCCAATTAATTTTTGAGTTAATGCTCGATTTGAATTTCTGGCGTTGTTGAAATGTCTTCTGATTGCCTCCACGTGTGCACTGTCGGTCTTGAAGGTGATTCTCTTGCATCAATAACCCCTTTAATATCTCCACTTGTTCATAAAATTGTTTCCTTGTCATAAACATTGAATTGAGAATTAACCGAGGATCTTGCACTTCATTAGTGCTTCCTGCCAGATCTATCTCTACGAGTCTTTTGAATAATTCTTCTC
>ML859833.1:0-16082 GCA_009831015.1 Picea engelmannii
TTTTGTACCTTTATAAAATATATATGAATGGAATATCAAATAATTGATGTATGTCTTAATGATCACATTATATGTTATGGATAGCATGCGACAAAGTTGGAATGCTTTGATTGGGAAATTATTGGATATCGAATTGATCAAGTAACAAATAAGGTGCCCCACAAGGTTCTTCATATCCATCCGCATTTCCAACTATTGTTCAAGTGCAAAAGCATAGGATCATTTATGGATTATTGTGCATGGAAGAGAAGTGAAGAGGATGTTATGTGAATTCCTGGAGATGATTATGCATTTAGGGACATCAAGGAAAGATGACCCATTTTTAAAGAACCTCATAATGTTAGAATTTCAATGGTAGTTGATGGTGTCAATCCATTTGGAGAGCTCATATCCATTTACTCAATTTGACCAATTTTTGTTATAAACAATAACCTTCTTCTATGGACATCAATAAAGAGGGAGCACATGATATTGACATTAATTGTTCCCTTGTATTTATTTATAGGGATGTTTACAACATACCAATTCATTTTTATTTGTGTTAGGTATTTTGTATGTACAAGGAATTAATCATTTGTTGTTTTCAAATAACTAAGTATGTACTAAATTAAAGATATGGATGTACATCTTGAGCCTCTTACTGATCAAATTTTAAAGTTATGGGTCAACATACTATGTACGACATGTATATACCAATAGGTCAAAAACAATTTCAAATCCATGGAATACTTACATGGACAATTCATGATGCCCTTAGGCTAACATATTTTTGTGGTATGTAAAGTGCAATTTAACTCTATGTATCCTCGATGACTTCATGTATTTTTTGAATATTTTGGTATTCTATTAACATTATTATGTATCTTGTAGGTCTTCAAATAAATAGTCAATACTCATGTCTAGTATGTGGTCCTAGAACAATATCAATATGTTCAAGAAGTTTATGGTGGGAGGTATATAATGAGTATAGGCATTTCCTCTATAGGAACATGGGTATTGAACCATGAAAAAAACTCTTTAATGGGTAGGAAGAGGCTAGAAAAAAACCACAAAGAATGACATCTCAGTTATGGAAAAAGGCCTTTGAGAATATTTGTGGTAAGCAATCAATTTCAATTACCTCTAAACTTGTAATGTATTCTAGTTTTTTTTTATATTTATTTATAATTATTGTAATAAAAAATTTACTTCCATTTATGTTTCTCGGAAGTCGACATGGTGGGATTTCATGATGTATGAAACAACACTTTGTCCAATTTAGTCGGTTTCCCTACTATGACCACTTACAAGTAGCTCATTTGTTTGATGAAAGTATATTGGAAAGAATGTCAAAGAATGCTTATGGAAAATTTTAGAGAGAAGGAATAACAAAGACAAATTGCTAAAGTTATTGGTGACATTGAGGATGCTGATGTAATGTGGCATTTGATTCATTCTTATAGTGATAGACAATTGATCAATATTATATGGTTATCAATAGAGCAAGAGAGTGATGTTTTAAAATAAGTTATACAAAATATTAAATTTCTCATTGGTTTTACTTCAAATATAAATAATATATTAGCGAAGAAAGGTGATTTTGGTGGGGGAGGGGGGGGGAGATTATTGGTATATTTTTATTGAGATTTGAAATTTTCTAATATTTATCATCTTATGTTATATACATTATTTGTTAGTAATAATTTTTTGTTTCTAATCAAACTAAAACAATAGTGTTTCCTTCTTGGTTACAATGTATTCTACCTCTAGCTCTCTGAAACAACTTTGATGGAAACATAAAGCAAGCTATACATGATCTTAACAAGTGCATGAGGTAAGTAAAAAGTTATAACTAAAATTCCATTTGCAGATATTATTTACATTTGATTTACTTGCATTGTATAATATTATGTTGACACATGTGATTTCCTTGCACTTGTAGGTGGTTGTCATCTAAAGAAGTCCATAAAATGATATTAAGTATTGGAAAAAGAGAAATTTTGCATCTAATGTGTGAAATGAAAAATATCTACTTCCAAGTTTTTTAATGCATAAGAACAATAATTCATACACCTAGTGAATGAGATTGAAAATTCTGAACTTGTACACAGAGGGTCAATGTAGTCGGTGGAGAGGCACTTGAAGGAATTAAAGGTTTTAGTTAGACTAAGATCGCATATAGAGGGCTCAATTATCGAAGGATATATGGTATATCAATCCATGGCATATATTTGTGAGTATTTTCCCCAAGTAGCTATTGATATTATGTGCCTCTCCTTTGGGATGTCAATTCCACCAACAAATTTGAAGGAAGGTGTTGTTGGGGAAAGGTAGGTCGAGAAAAGTGAAAGGTAGCAGATGTTTTTGTAATTACTATATTTGTATGCATATATTATTAAGCTTGATTGGATAGAACAATGTAACAAAGTTAAGCATAGTTTATCACGGAGTGGGTTAGTAGAGTGTTGGGTATGTGTTATATTCTTTGCACAATTAGTCCCATGTGTTGTACGTTGTGTTGGGTGCACTGGGGGGGGGAGCCCCCTTGTTTTGGGGCTGGAGGCAAAGCCCTTGAAAAAAATGGGTTGTTTTTTGTCTATTTTTTGGGTGGTTTTTCAACCTAATCTAGGTTGACATATTAGAGTTTTGGATGCTGCAAAATCATATATATTTTAAATGGTGAAGTTAATACAATATGAGTTAGAGGTGTGGCTCTAAACATTTGTTGGCTTTCCCGGTTAAGGGTTTCCAAGGTAAATTTCTAAGTACTGTGTGTGAATGCTATTATTTTATTTTATGTTTTGTAAAGAATATGTGTGTGCATTGTTATACTATAAAGGTTCAAACCTACATTTGGTATCAAAGTGGTCATTGTCTTTAGAGGGATGCCTTTATTGCTAAGGGTTTGGTTATCTTGGGTCTATGATAAACGTAATTTCAGTGGGAGATTTGTAATGGTGGTTCTTATGGTGAAAGAGAATGACGAGCAATTCTAAAATTGAGATCGGGAAATTTAATGGGAAAATTAGAACTATGGAAGCTCGAGATAGAAGATCTTTTGGTAGACAAAGAACAGTGGGTTGTTGTAGATCCTGGTATTTCACCTACGGGTATGTCAATAGAAGACTGGATTAAGTTAGATAGGAAGGAAAAGAGCACAATATGGTTGTGTCTTTTAGATTTAGTGTAATTGAATGTCTCAGGAGAAGAAACTGCGATGTTGATTTGATTGTTGTTTCATCCTATTTTGTGATATAACCAAATTTTCCTTCAATTGTTTGAGAACCTCTTGTTGGTGCCCTGTGTGGTCCTCCACTGCTTGAACCTTTGTCGTCCCTTTTAAGGGTGATGTTATGGATGGAGGATGATATCCATGAAGTGCCATAAATGGGGACATTTTTTATGAAGTATGGAAGGTTGTGTTGTACTACCATTCCGCCAAGGGAAACCACTTGACCCATTGTGTTTGTTTATCGAATGCAAAGCAATGAAGATATCCTTCTACACATTTGTTCACAATCTCAATTTTCATGTCGGATTGAGGACGGTAAGATGAGTTGTGAGCCAATTGAGTACCCAAACAAGAAAATAATTCAGTCTAAAAATTTCCAATAAAAATTGGATCTCTGTCACTTACAATAATCTTAGGGATTGCATGTAGCTTTTGAACTATTTCCATGAATGTTGTGACTAATGTACTTTCTTTAAAAGGATGAAAAAGAGATTAAAAAATGGGCATACTTTGTTAGTCAGCCCACTACTACCATGATGACATTATTTCCTTCAGATTTGGGTAAACCTATAATAAAATCCATTGAAACTTATTCTCAATGTTGACTTGGTATAGCTAATGGTTGTAGGAGACCTAGCGTCTTTATTGTCTCTCCCTTATTTAGTTGGAAGACCACACATTCAACCACACACTTTTAAACATTAGTTTTAAGAACTTCCTAGAAAAAATACTTCTTGATACTGTGGCAAGTTTTCAAGAACCCTTAATGTCCTCCTATAGGAGAAGTGTGAAATTACAAAGGGACCTTATGTTTGAGTTGGGAATTCATCTTGATTGTCTCTCCCTTGTTTAGTTGGAAGACCACACACTCAACCACAAACTTTTAAACATTAGCTTTAAGAACTTACTAGAAAAAATACTTCTTGATACCGTGGTAAGTTTTCAAGAACCCTTAATGTCCTCCTATAGGAGAAGTGTGAAATTACAAAAGGACCTTATGTTTGAGTTGGGAATTCTTACATAAATATAGGAGATATGATGCCATATAAAATCATTCTTCCACAAAATTTATCTAATGCACTTGGGTCCTATTGTGTTTGTTGAATGACCTTGCATACCTCTTAATCTTGCCTCTATTTTGTCCTTGCTTCTTCTACCCAATCAAATTACAGAATAGAAATAACACATAGTAAACCATCTGCTTCTTCTTATTTCCTTGAAAGTGCATCTACCACAATATTATGTTTTCTTTTTTGTAGATAATTTCAAAGTCATAACCTAGCATCTTTGTAACTCAATTGTGTTTCTCTTCTAAAGACAATTGTTGCTCCAAAAAGTACTTCAAACTATCATGATCTATTTTTACTTTGAAGTGTCTTCCTATTAGGTAAGGAAGTCATTTATTAACTGCATGTAGTATGGCCAACATTTGTTTTTCATAAATGGGTTTGAGTAAGTTTTTTCCTTTAAGTAGGCTATTTTCAAAGGCAAGGGGGCTTCCTTCTTGCATTTAAATTGCACCAATGCCATGGCCCGAGGCATCACACTCCACAATAAATATTTTTGTGAATTTAGGTGTGGCTAAGAAAAGAGTCATACACATAGCCTCCTTAAGCTTTCCAAAATATTTGGTTGCTTCTTGAGTCCAAGAAAATGATTCCTTCTTTAATAATGTTGTTAGAGGTGCTACTATTTGACCATAGTTCTTAACAAACTCACATTAATATCCTGTCAATACTAAGAATCCTTTTAGTTTCTTCAAGGTTTTGGGAATTAGCCATTCCCTCATATCTTTAATTTGTTAGGGTCCACTTTGACACCTTCATGAGATACAATATGACCCAAATATTCCACTTCTTGAACTCCAAAGGCACACTTGGAAGGATTTTCATAAAGTTGTTTCTCTTCCAATAGTTGTAATACTCTGTCAAGATGTTGTACATGCTCTTCCAAAGATTTGTTATAGATTAGTATGTAATCAAAAAATAATAACACAAATTTTCTAAGGAAGGCTTTGAAAATAGAATTCATCATTTTTTGAAATGTTGAAGGTGCATTAGTAAGTCTAAATGGAATAAACAAAAACTCATAATGACCTGCATGTGTTATAAAGGGTATTTTGGGAATGTCTTCATGCCTCATTTTGATTTGATGATATCCCAAACTAATATCCAACTTAGTAAAGAAAAATTCTCCATGCAATTCATCTAATAATTCATCAATGGCATGAATGGGAAACTTAGCTTTGATGGTCATTTTGTTGAGTTGTCTATAATCTGGACACATACTCCATGAACCATCATTTTTTTAACCATCACTACTAGTGAAGAGAAAACACTTTTGATAGGTTGAATGATGTCGACCTCTAACTTTTCTTGGGTCATATGCTCAATCTTACTCTTATGTGCATATGGATACATGTAAGGCCTAATGTTAGGAGGTGCACTTCCTCGTTGCAAATTAATAGCATGGGCATGATCTTCAGCAAGTGGAACACCCTTAGGTATCTCTCCAAATACCTTGGAATTATTGTTGATAACTATTTGGAGATCCACTAGCGAAGGGGATATAGGTTCTTGAACATCTAGTGATCACAATTGTGCAATTACACCATGGTGTCCCTTGGATACCTATAAACTCATTTTTTTTCCTTTTGAGGAAAATCTCGTGAAAAGATCTTGAAAATTAAGGGCCAATATTCCCAATTGTAACCATTGGTTTGGGGTATCTGCTCATGGTATTGGGGTATTTTCCCATGGTATTGGGAATTAATTATTTAATTAATGGACATGTCCCTTCATGGAGGGTTATGAAAAAGTATAAAAAGAGAAAGCATTGAGAGAAAGTGTGTGTGCTTGTGAAAAATGGATTAGCAAAGATTGAATTGTGAAATCAATTTTAGGTTATCTTGGAATTTTTGCAATAACTTGTTTTTTAGGATGTTTCAAACCCTAATATTTTGCAGGGATGGAGGAGAGATATTGGAGTACATGTGATAAAAATATCATATGTTGTTTCATTATACTTTCGTAGATACGCTATGTGGAAGTTAGGGTTCATGAATGCTCTTGAAATCAATTTCAAACAAGTCAGCTTGGCACTTTCTCTATAGATTCTTTTTTGAGATTTTTCAAACCTTGATATTTTGGAGAGATAGAGGAGATATATTGGTGTACATGTTGTAAAAATATCAGATGCTAGTTCATTTCACTTTTGGAGATATAATCTGTGGATGTTAGGGTTCGTGAATGTTCATGAAATCGGTTTCAAACAGGTCAGCTTGACACTTTCTCTATAACTTATTTTATGGGATGTTTCAAACCTTTATATTTGGAAAGATAGAGGATATATCTTGGTTTACATGCGATAAAAATATCAGATTATGGTTTTCTATACCTTCTGAGATATGATCTGTGGAAGTTAAGGTTTCTGAATGGTCCTGGGATTAGTTTCAAACAGGTCAGACATTTGGCATTTTCACTATAACTTCTTTTCTGGGACTCTTCATGCTGTGGAAATTTCAAAGGAAATAGGAGACATACAAAAGTACCTCAGGTAAAAATCTCGGAATTAGATTTGCAAAATTGGATACATGGAATGTTGTACAAGTTCATTCTTGGGAAGAGGCCCAAAAAAACAAGCTTTGGGAAAGTTTCCATTTGGAAATTCAAATTTTTGTCAGACCTAGTAAAGGAGGAAGTAGTGAGTAGACGCGGTGAAGGCATAAATAGTGAATAGACTTGGTAAAGGCATAAGCAATGAGTGGACTTGGTGAAGGAAAAAATAGCAAGCAAACTCGATGAAGTTTGATGCAGCTCACACAAAGAGATTGTTGTCTCTTGCTAAGTTGGTGCTCAATGGTGGGGATTGGTGTCTTCGGTAGATTGGTGCCTATGAAGATATGAAAGATATTGGTGTCTCTTGTTAATTTGGTGCTTAGCGGTGGGGATTGGTGTCTCCGGTAGATTGGTTTCTACAAAAATATGTAAGAGTAGGTTGGTTCCTACCAGGATTTGTACCAGAGGGTATTGGTGTCTCTAATAGGTTGGTGCCTACAAATATTTGTAACGGTAGTTTGGTTCCTACAATGAAATATAAAGAGAATTTTTGTTTTTTTCTTCGGAAAGGATTTCCATGTAAATCATGTGTTCCATGTTTTGCAGTTAATATGTGATTGTTTTCTTATGGTTGATGAACGTTTGAAAAAGTAAAAAATTGTCTTATATTGATTCACCTCCCCACTCTCAGTATAAGTGTGTGCTCAACATATCTATGTTATAGGATCTTTACCATTAAACTTTCTCACAATGATCTTGGGAATTAAGTAGTTCCTTGTTGCTAAGTGAAACCCATGACAATGTGGATTTGGAGGTGATGAATAATCATGATTTTGGGGCTCAATCTTCATTTCCTCCACATTTAGATGATTTCCTTGTGTCTTTATATCTCCTTGAGAGAATCTCTCACTAGGGTACGTAACAAGATGTTTGTCATCGAGTTTTTCAATTCTTTCATCTTTGTATCTATTTTATTTTCCTTCTATTCCACTTGTACCCTATTTTCATCCATCTTCTTCTCCAACTTTTCCATTTGGTGAAAAATATCTTTTCTTTCTTCTTCAATCATGGTTTATCTCTCTGGAGGTTTATTTGGTGAAGTAAATTTTGGATCTTTCTTTGGAGGCATGGAAAAAAGTTACTAGGTCTTAAGGACACGGGAGAGTCAGGTGCTATAGCTCTCTAATATATGTGTGAGGTCCAACAATAATACTCAACCCAATATCATATGGAACTAACTATTAGCAAATCCCTTTATATTTTTTATGGACTATCAAGCATTGAAATACCTAGTAAATAAATCGGTCCATCAAGGGAAAAAATTTCGATGGCTACTACTCTTTCAAGAATTCGACTTTGAAGTAGTATTCCAACCAGGAAACAATAATGTCAACCCATACCATCTATCCCAACTTGAGACAAGAGAAGACCTAATCGGGATAGATGATGACTTACCAAATGTAAATTTATTCAGGGCTAAGGCAGTTCCTAAATAACTAGAAGAAATTGCAAATTTTCTAGAAGAAGGGAAGACACCTGGAGATCTCCCAAGCAACAAACGAAAGATCCTAGAAATGAAAGTTGCACCATTCACTCTTATGAATGGATATATTTGCAAGCTAGGACTTGATAATATTTTGCAAATATTTTCATTAGAGCATGAACGTGAAGACATAATTAATGAAGCACATGCAGGCCCAGTGGGAGGCCACTTTCAAACTGACACGACAGCCAGGGAAATCCTCCAATCCGATCTTTGGTGTCTGACTGTACACAAATACTATTGAGAATAGATAAAGAAATGTGATAAGTGTTAGAGGATATGCTGACCATTATGGGAAAATGAAATTCCCTTGCATTCAGTAAACCCCAGTTTATTGTTTGAAATTTGGGCCATCAATTTTGTCGATCCATTACCAAGAAGAGAAAAAAGATATGGGGAAAAATACATCATTACAACAGTTTAGTACTTAACCAAATGGGAAGAGGCAGAACCAGTCGATAATTGCACGAAGGAAATAGCTAAAAGACTCATCTATGAAAACATAGTAACCAGATTCGGTTGCCCTTTGACAATAATCATTGATCAAGGAACCCCCTTTATTAATAATACAATTGAAGTATTGATCAAGAATTTCTTGATGAACCATAGAAAGACGATTGCATATCATCCAAAAGCCAACGGATTTGTCGAGTCATTTAACAAGACATTACACAAGGGATTAACAAAAATATGTGGACTTAACAAAGACGATCGGGATGATAAAGTTCCAACAATATTGTGGGCCTATAGAATAATGTATAAAAGATTTATTGGCCAAATGGCATTCAAGTTACTCTATGGTCAAGATGTTGAAAGATTGGTTGTCATTGATGTCAACCCTTGAAGAAGTCCAGTAGCCCCAAAGGTATGATTATGGAACCCGAAGTTGATCAAGTAAAAAGTTCATTAAGAACAATGTAAATGCAGGTAACCCCCTCATGGATGCACAGTCCTTGTCGTGCCCTTTCTGGTGATAGGTGGTATGCCACATGGTTCCTCACAGTTGAGGAGTTATGGCCTTGTGAAGTTAGAAACCCCAAAGAATGGTTAAGAAACCCCTAGTTGGTTACAAGTCAATTAATGAAAGGGTAAAGTGGTTGTAACAAGAAAGTCAAGAAGCCCTAAAATTAAGGAAAGTGGTTATCTAAAAAAATTATATATACACCTCAAGAAGTAATTCAAAAGTACATTCACACATTCATTTTATTGAATATCTTCATGTGAGTAAGTGATTTGTTGGAAAGTTTGCGACGACGAAATATGAGACAATGATAAGTGAAAAGTGCGGGAGTTTCAGGATCACAGAGGAGAGCTAGGGTTTTCTAACGAAACCCTAATTTGGCTAACCCCTGTGGTTCAAACAGCTAGTGTCCCACAAGGCACCCCCGTGGGTCGCCTAGTTCTTGTCATGTGAGGCCCCGTGTCACAAGAGGTATTATTCTGGTGAGGACAAGACAGGATTGGCATAAATGCTAGTTCCAGGTTGTTGAGGTCTGAGGAAAGGTTACAAATCATCACTAATGTGTATCAGGTCAGCTACATAGGTAAAGGTATGTTATGCACTTGTGTTGAAATTTATACTTGGTTATGGTATGGTGCATGCTTGAGGCATGTTTTCCATTGACACTTGATTGAGGTACATACTGGCTACATGGTTGAGTAAGGTATACTCTTGTATCCAGTTTGATATATGACATATCTTTGAGATGTTGGTATATGGTTGGGGTATACATTTGGTATATGGTGGTATATGCATGAGGGACATGATTTCGTACTTTGAGGCACTTCATTGATGATTTTGTATAGGTATATACATGATTGATGCTATGGAATATGGTACAGGTTTTATATATGATTGATTCTCTAGTACATGGTTCATGATCGGATACATGATTAGCTACTTATCATTGATGTTATGGTATCTGCATTTGGCATATCTTATGGTACATTATTGATGCATGTTATACTACATTTGTCGATACACTGTCGATGCATGGTATGGTATAGGTATAGAACTTGTTGATGATCAGTTATAGGTTGATGGTACAATGATAGTGACAGGTTACAGGCTAATGTGACAGTGACAGTGACAGTGGTATTGGCAGTGATTGTGGTAGTGACAATTTGGTCTACACTTATATTTCAGGGTGGTAGGATGGGGCAAGGAAATGGGATTGTAGCCTCATTTCGGTTGGTGCCAGAGAACTCAGGGACTTGTAGCTTCCTTCAGGTTGGAGTCTGTTCCTTCTGGTTGGAGCCAGAGAACTTGGGGATTTGTATCTTCCTTTAGGTTGGAGCTTGTAAATAGGGGTTCATAACCTCCTTCCAGTTGTAGTTGGATATTGGGAAGTTGGTGCTTCCAATGAATATATTATTTGATATATAAGAAAAGCATTCCATGCTTTTCTCCCATTTGGCTTTCCACGTAAATTATGGTGTAATGTGTTCATGTGATTTTTTATCACTATTGATTTATATTTTTGATGATATTGAAAATGATAAACTATTGATAAATTTGATGATTTTTATTGTGGTTAAAAGTGGTATTAGTGCTCATACTAATTCACCCCCCCCCCCTCTCTCAATATTCCAACACAAGTTATAATCCCATCACACTTATGTGCCAATGTAGGTCAAATATCCTCCATCCTAGAATTTAAACATGTTCTTAATGCAAGACAATGCTTCTATTAGTTAAATCAATTAGAATAAGAAAGGATGTTGGCGCAGTAGAATCAGGAAATCCAAAAGAATCAGCAAAAATTTTGGCACGATCGACATCTTAAAAAGAAGTATATCAATGATGAAGGCCTGCTACTTTTATGCAATAGTCGAGTAAAAGGAAAACCAAGAAATTTTAAAACTGCATGGTTGGGTTTGTATGTGTTTGAGGACATCTGACCATCAAGAGAATTACAGTTAAAAACCTTGCAAGGGAACCCCTTTAAAAAACTATTCAATGGGGCCTGCTTGAAAAAATATCATACATAGCAGTCTCAAGTCTTGCTGGTGAAAACCTCTTCGAGGGCGCCAGTAGGAGTCAACTAGGTTGAAAACCCCTTGAGGAGGCCTATGTCAAAACTGAGAATAAAATTATAAATAAATAAAAGGAAAAAAAAAAAAATCTAAGCAATAAAAGAACCAAAATATTAAGAAAAAACCAAAATTAAAAAAGCAATAAACAAGTTGGTTACCATAATTAGGTACAGAAAATTGTTCGACAACTATAAGTTACTCAAACTAGCAAATCATTCATTCATGCCAAAATTCTTGAATATGAGAAGAGAACATAGCCCATGGTTAGCAAGCAGAAAGGAAATGCAAAAATCAAGAGCAAGTTTAGTGCCCAGACTAGATTTGTGCCATTACTTAAACAAGTGCACAAGTCGATCTATTGAAAGATAAGAGAATAACCTAGTCGAACGAGAAACTCATCAATCCATTAAGTGAAAATTTTAGAGATCAAGCAAGCAGGAAAGATATGAAGCAAGTGAGAGTGCAAACAATACTTCAAGCAAACACCGACCCGACCAAGTGGCATAGGAAAATGTCGACGAAGTCGAGTGTACTCCCTGAGAAAAAGAAATTGACATAGTCAACATAGCCAATCAGTGGGAGTATGTTAACACAATTAATGCTCGATGGGACAAGTCCGACCCCCATATCATTGTCAATGCAAGTGCCCACTCACGCAAACAAGTAACTACATATAACATAATGATTGAGGCATGTGAATTACTAATGCCACTGGAAAAATTAAAGTCCATGCTCCATATCTTGCCTATAAATTTGGACAAGGAATATGACTTCGCCTCATTGTTGTTTACACCATAGCACCCAAGTAATCAAAGCATTGAAATTGAAGCCATGAATCCGACTCCAAAGATTCAAAAACCTCTATCCAACCAATAATAAATCACATATATGCCAAGGATGAGAGGACAAGTAGCAGATTACTTGGTGGAACCAAGAACAAAAGCCAAAATCAACAAAGCAGGTGCGACTAAGCTGGAAGCACATATGCAGAACATTCATGGAGAGCGAACAGAAGAAATCCACTGGTCACAAAACTGGCAGAATTTCACAGCCTTGGGAATGGAAGCTATCATATGGAAGGAGGAAACAAATTTCCTCAAACAAGCATGAATCTGACATTTTCTAGGGGCGCTGCAAATTGTAGAATTCAACGGCTAGAAGGAAGAAGCTACAAAATTTGTCATCAGTCAATATCATAATGGAAATATATGGTTAAATTACCTAGTTGGCATCAATGGAGGTCTGAGCCACAGAATAATCAGAATACCACATGGGGGTACACCTGTAAACTAAAATGACTGAATTCATACCCTCACACGGGGCACTTTAGCCAAAAAATCAAAAGGGTTGTTGATTAACAGAGTAACCAATCTCCGTGCAAAATGGACGTGCATAATTATATCTTTATGCTTTACAGTTGTCAATCAAGATTCATATGTGAAGCTCACAGTTTTTGAACCAATAGGTCAAATCCTTCAGTCGGGGGCTTAGTTTGAATGGGAAGAGCACTTAGCCACGTTGATCAAAAGAAACTACAAGGACTGTCAAGAGAATGGTCGGGCCATCAAATTCCCATCGCTCCTAATCTAGCTCACCATGAGCCAAGTCGACCTAGTCATGGAATCTTCATTTATTCTCAAATAGACCTCGACTATGAACAAATACATCACTTTTTCACCAAGAACAGTTGGATCATCAGAGTCTCCCCCAACTGAGGTAATGTTTAAGTGTTGGGTAAATCATGTAAAGAATGTCTCCCACAAGTGGAGAGTGGAAAAAAATGTTCGACATGCCTTACCACCAAGTCACCACATTCAATTAAGCCTCGAGTACACGAAACTTTGGTGTGGAGTCAGTGGAGGGCCAACACCAAAAGAGCTATAATATCAGTCGATGAAGCTCCAAATATTTCAGGAGCTTGACGAAAAATTGGTTTTCCAAACACATATCCCACCAAAAGTATTGAGTGATAAGTCTACCATCTTAACACATTTGAAAGATGGATAATAGGAAGAAGAAAGTGAAGTGGCCTTATATACCATCTGTTGGAAGTTTGATTTTCCAACCAGCATTCTGGAAAGAGACTACATCGTGCTATGCACACATAATACCATCAAGACAAATATATTGGGAAGAATGTTCTATTGTCGTGTATTCATGCTTAGATAGGTATTTATACAATGATATGGATGGTTGGAGAGGTTTCACCTTCTCTAACTAGTCACCCATTTATACCCATGTTGACGGACAAATTAGTCAATGTGGACATAGACCAATCTCCTTGGCTTGGGGACCCAAAGCTAGAAAAAAAAAACGCAGAACATGTTACTTTCCTTAGATTCATACAATAAAAAATACTAATAAGGACTCATACCATTTTACTGATGGTTTTCCTTGCTAATTGTGGCTCTCAGCTTGATTTAGAGGCTTTTGAAGGAAAACATGTATAAGAAAAAAAGCCAATTAGTGAAAGCAACAATAGTACTTCGACAAATCTATACAAATGACCAAGGATAGATGTAATAAAGATAATGAACAATGAACAATATTTATAGGAAAGGAAACATGTTACTACATTAATAATAGATGAAGAGTTACAACCAACGCCTTGGTGTTGTGAGGCCCTTTCCAACAGTTCATTGCTCCAATACCCACATTGATTCCATGAGTTCCATCACCATCAATTGAATACATTGATACAAACCGAATCTCTCGAGTCCAAATAGTTATTAATAGTCTCTTAATCACAAATAATAAGCTAAAGGTATTAACCATTATTCATTACTAATGATTCTCCATTAGCTATTATCCTTTCCTCATGAGATAAGTCTTCATTTATATATTGAAGAGAAAAGGATAAGGAGGTTAGGATGAGAGGTTAGGATCTCTCCAAATCAGGAGTATGGGTGAGATCCAAACCGATAAGAGGACACCTCATCTCTGAAGCTTCTTTTCTAGAAAATTCTCAAATTTCTCCTTTTTCCTTTCTTTCAAATAGTGTCACACCCTGTGAACTAGCAACATGAGACATTGTCGTAGTCCACAGTGGTGCAACATTCGACATTTAAGGGTGTTGCATGCTACAGTGATGCAACATGTGATACTTTCATAAATTAGGGTTTTCAATGGTTGACTTCATTCATAAAAGGCCTTTCTTCAATGATCAATAATTTTAAGCTTTAAATGATGGAGACTAGGTGAACATCATCAATTGCGACAAAATAATGTGTAACAAAATTCCCTCCAAAGTATGAAGCTATAAAGGGGTTATAGTTGAAATACTTTGTCGTCTGGCTATTGAAGCAAAGAACACATCGATTGGAGACCTGTCAACAACAAACAAGGAATTACAATATCATTACTAAGGTAGGAATTCCCATACTCATAATACAAGTGACTCAAAGCATAAGTGCTTACAAACAAACATCCGTGTCAATTTTTATAGGTCATGGCCACCAAAATACACCATGGATGCATTCCATTATGTCTCAAATCTGAACATATCAACCAAAATTACATTGTGGATCTATTTCATAACAACTCAAATTTGAACATAGCCACGAGACATACATTATGGATCTATGCAACAGTTCATACTCAAAATACTCCATTGCAACATGGATCTATTAGATAGGATCTAGGGTCTTCATCTCTATTGTTCCATAGTAGAAACATGGTAGAAACCATATGATTATTGACCAATGATAAAAATCGTTAACAGATGTGAAAGGAACCATCAATAATGGTTATGGCCCTTAAGGTAAATAAGCACATTCTATTGACTATGAATAGATAATTTGAAGTCGAGCACCCATACATTCATCTGATCGAAGGTCAATGATGAAAACATGTTTTCAAAGGAGAGGAAACTTTCTATTGAGGCATGCAAGTCCCAAAGTACTATAAAGTTTCTAAACCAACTTTCTATATAATGTGTTGAAGTCGATAGGAAGTGATTCATCACAGGAGGGCCTTGATCTATCCCCCATTAACGATGAGAAACAAGTAAAAATATTTGAAGTAGATCATAGCACATAGTGATTTAGGACTGACTCGGGGATGGTAGACACTGTAAAAGGATTAATAATTGCAAAAAAGGGTCGACGTGATAGAAGGCTTTTTTTGTTTGGACTTTTCTTGAACATATTGATGACATGAAAAATTGTCTTGTCAGCACTGACTCAAAAGGAGGATCACATACCAAAGTATAAATTTGTGGAGGAGTATGATCAACAAGAGACAAGTGGATTTCCCAACCTTGACACAAGGAGTGAAAGGGTGTCATGTTCAGGAGCAACTCGTTGCTAAACTTAATACAAATTTTATACATTTTCCCTTCCCAATTTCCCCCCACCATTTCTAGAGAGTACCTCTTTATTTTTACACAAGCTTGAGGAGGATAGAACATGCTTGTAGTATAATATCATCCTTTGGATGAGTCCTTTGGAGTATTTTTAACAAACCTTAGGAAGGAATGGTTCGGTCCCATATGGGTCTTTCAATGTATGTTTTACGAGTCCAGAGAAAGTAAACTCGGTGGTCTTTCATGATTAGGGAGTTTGAAAAACACTTAAAGAAAAATCCAAGATTAACTTTTCGTAAATTTAGTCTCACAAGCCTGAAAAAGTATAAAACAATACCTAGGAGAACTCTTCTAGCCATGATCGACTAGAGTATTCATTTTTCATAATTAATTGTACTCGGCCCGAAAAAGGGTTAAACTAATACTGAATAG